>VWZO01002288.1:50000-62664 GCA_013396975.1 Bucco capensis
GTTAATTTTAGATGCCCATAATCCTTCTATCATCAATAGGAGTTAGATAGGAACAGTAATACTGTTTCCTTCTGTCAATGCCTATTACTTTCCATAAACTACAAAAGAAGGTTACCTGATTATCTTTAAAAGATGTTTTACCTTTTAACAGCTAGAATTAGATAACAAAGTCATGATGCAAATTTCATGAATCTCTGGTATTCTTTTCACATATATTTATTTTACTATATTTCAGGCTAATCCTTAGAAAAAGTGTTACTTCTTCCCTCTAAAAAACAACTAGCTGATACCAAGAACGTCACCCAAACAATTTTCTCACCAGACTGGTAACACGCAGACTTTTCTCCACTGAGCTAACAGTGACAATGTGAAGGGTCATCCCAAACCGACATACAATCAGTCAAAATCTTGGCCAAGGTAAGGAATAGCTGCCTGTTTAAATAACTACACTTGCTGTCCCAAATGCAGTCATGCCCACTAGCATAATATTTTCTATCTGCATTTTGACATATGTTAAACTCATCTACTCTCAGATGGGAACAGCTTTTTAATCCATTTCCGGGAAGCTGAGCACCAATAACTTCTGAAACTTCTCTCTGCTGAAACCAAGTACTCCTAATCCATTTGAGACAGAGCAGAATCAAACAGGTTTGCATAAACCACCTTCACCAATGCTTTCCTCTGACTGTAAACAGGAAGGGCACTAGAAGTTCTCATGGCTTAGTGCAGCAAAACCAGGAGGTGGGTGTAAAATCCCATATTCTTGTATTAGTTCTAAAAGGCATGAAGGTACATGCTTGATCTCCACTTCAGAGTCCTAATCTACTCTCTTCATCCGAAATCAACAGTTTTACTCTCTAACATATCTGAATTCAGGACACATTAAAGTGCAAGCAAGGGCTTAAGACCATTTTGAAATGACAGTAAAAACATCTTATCAAAACCTCACTAGAAAAAAATATTCTCTGTCAAAGAAGGCGGCTAGTTTTGTCAGTAAATAAATGACAAAAATATCACAGTATAACAATTCGAAACAAGACCTCCCAGGACCCCAGCACCGTATATCCCAGCAGACAGTGGCCATATCTACAGCAACAATCAGAACAACACTGTACAAGCAGAGTGTATTGTGAAAGAGTTTCTCCTGACAACCTAACCTTCATACTGCATTCATTTGAGGAGGAGTTATTTTGTCTTAGCTTTAGTCTAGTCCCAAGGATCCAACAGCTATCAGTGCAATGAACACAGAGGGACATTTCTTATAGTTTAATTTTGAAGGAAAACAGTTCTAAAGGAAACACACTGACAGTATTTCACAGTGTGCACCCCTCCTAATTGTCTACATTTCCTTCAAAATTCACTCATGATTGAACCTGAAATCCAGATATATGTGTATCCAGTCCCTCATCTCTACTGGTTTCAGATGTGAGAAGAAAAAGGTAAATATGCTTAACATATTTATTTATAAAAAACTCCATATCTACTTGACAGTATTACAATATATCCATCCAGGAGATTGATGTTAGATAATCATAACATTGGATTTTCCAACTGTTGAGTACTTGACAATCATCACACTAAAAAAGAAAAAAAAGTGAAAAGAACAATTACAATTTCTCTGTGTAGCTGTAGTAACCCCTCTTCTCATGAATAAGCATTAGCAATTTTAACCCTGAATCTTCAGAGCTATCAGATGTGACTTTTACGTAATTTATTCCTGCTTCCTGCCACAGTCCTGCCATTGCATCAGTAATTCTCCCATTCTTTGAAAAATTCATGGTAATGAATTAACAATCAGCATGATGCCAACACTGTGGCAGGAGAACATCTGGATTTTTTGGAGAACTGAAAAGAAGGGTTGAATCTTCTCCATGTGGCACATATCTTTTCTATCCTTGCAAGCATGGCACACCAGAAAGACAGTATTGCAGCTCTTGATGGATGTGGGAGAGGAATGGGTTGGTGACCTAGAGCTGGACTAGCCTGGTGGCTGCAGTCATAAGAACCTCTACTGGGCCTGGGCTTGAGGAAGCATACCTCCCACTTATCCTATAGCCTGTACATGCAGAATAAGCACACCAGACATAACTTCTAATTCACAGTGGGGCTGGTGTACCATCTTGGGACAGCTACTAGCATGTGACAGCAGTGATGCCTAAAGATTTAGTGTATTTTGTAGATTTTTAGAACTTTTAGGACTATGTAAGGTTTCCTGAGTTGTTCATATATTTGAAGCCCCTGGGCACTTTCTTATAGCATGTTTTTCATACTTTCACATACTTTGCCAAGGCCATGATGTTATGAGAGACACCTGCCAATAGCTTGAAGACAAAACACAAAAAGAGGGCCAAGGACCTCTTGGACCCTCTCCAAGGGGCAAATCTATAGACCACTATGGGTGGGGTATAAGAGAAATCAATGCCCAGGGTTGGCTATAGATATCTTATATGTTAATTGCTAGGATGTAAAAACTGTAACCACTTAGATCATGTGCACGCAGACCCTGATGTTCACCACGGAAGCTTCCAAATAAAGGTAACTCTATCTTTCTCCATTAATACTTTGCTGAGTGTCTATTTTCCAGAAAATAAGGCATCAGCAGAATCTCTGCCTTGAAGGCAGCTGGTCACTTGTTGATCTCCAGAGGTATGGATCCACCATTTAGAAAACAAATTGTTTCTCTCTCCTCCTTGGTGATGAGATTAAAAACAAGAAGGTGCAAAGTCCAGTGAGCCTAAATAATGGATCTGATGTAAGGATGCCAGAGAAAGGAAATTATTATCAAAATAGCATCCTTGTCTTCTGTCCCTGATTTATGTCTGTTCCAAAGGGCCAAGGTAAATAATTTCAGTCAAGTTTGTCTGGATGCTGAGTGCTGCAATGAAGAAGCAGCCTGCCAAGCATGTGAGACTCCTACTCAGAGACCGACATTTGGCAGGTGTTTTCAAACTATACTCTCTAGACTGTATGTGTGGAGTAACCACAGGTGGTCCAGGGAGTTGTTTTCACTCTCCCAGTGCACAGCTGAAACAAGGAGGCGGTCTTGCTTCCGAAGAAAGTTTTAATTGTCAGTCTTCAAGCACAGTTCCTTTGTATTCCTGCCAGAACTCTCATGTATGCTTGTGCTTGCTTGGGTTGCTGCATAGGAAATGAAGGCTGTTAATGAGTCTTTCTTTTGTCAGGTGTTTGTTTGCTATACTTTCAAGTGTGATCAAATTTACCAATGACACAGAAATGGGAGGGGCTGTAAACATGCTGCACAGTGACCTGAAGGTAGTAAAGCATCAGAGGCAGTAAGGGAAAAAATGTGGTGCTAACAAATACAGGAATCCAAAGTCTAGGAGATAAAACAGAAGGCTTGGGTGCACAATGGGGGGAAAAAAAAACCAATCAGCTGTAAGAAGTGTAGTAATATTATATTAACATATTGTTACTTGCTTAATTTTAATCTTTTTTGTTTGGATAAACCCATGTATTTCAAAAGAGGGCAGAACTCAGACAGATCAGTCAAGTAGTTTCCATAATACTGCTTCCATTTGAAGAACTGAAAATGCCACTACAAAGTTGAAGAATCACGTTCTAGCTACTGTCTCATAAAAGCACACAGGCACAATCTGAAAATCACTTGGGGTCTCCTGTGGCCCCTGGTGCGATAACTGTGCCGACAGCAGAGGGAGCATTAAACTCATTGCCCACAGTAAAGTGTGGGGAGTGAAACCCATGTTCCTATAATCCTTGTATGGGTAGGATAAGCTCATTAGCCTTCTGGCAGTCATCCTAGGAGAGGGACAACTCTGATTCCAAACACGGGCAGATAGAGCTCGTTTAGCCCTGGAAGGCCTTCCATCTAACAGGTTAAACCTCCATCCTAAGGACTTGGCTGCCAGCGTCCAAGCTTGCTAGGCCCTGGCAGATGAACCTTAGGACTAAAGGGTGGGTCCAGCTCTGCTCATGCTGTGTCTCACCTAAAAAAAATCCATTGCACAGGCTTGAGGGTGCTATCCGCTATCCTCTTTTTATCGGTGCACTTGGAAAAACGCGCTGCTGAGGAGCGTGGGTGGAGCCCTCCCTGGATCTTTGTTCGTGAAGCCTAGCCACAACAACAGCAACGCCAACAAAAGCACAAGAAATATAGTGGCATAAATAGATGGATACTTTATCCAAAATTAAATCCATGCCATTGGTGTGCCACAAATACTATGCTGTGATTTTCCTTTCGTGGACCAAAACGCTCAGGTCCCAAATCTACAGCAACAACTTCCTTCCTGGTGAGTTTCCAGGACTTTCAGCTTTATCTGATTTCCGCTAATTTCAGCTTTCACTCTGCCATACAACAGTTGCTTTAACCAGCAGCTGGAAACCGGAGATGAGCATACATTTTCCTGTCTCATATTTTTTTGTCTTCACCAGAGTAGCACATACTAAAACAAAGACTTGAGTCCTGCCATCTTTCCCTCACACCATATTCACAGGTCTTTTCTTTAGTCCCTTTATAGGGTACCTTCCCAACTTCCCCATCATATCCAGTTTTGGTTTTGTCAGATTTATTTGACAGCCTTGATTTTTACCATTTGTTTTGCCATCCCTTTTTTTCTTGCTCCTTTTATTTACCACTTCCCATTTCGCTTTCATTTTTTTCCTCTGTCTCATCAATTTAAAGAGAAAATATGAAAGTTCTGTGCATCATCTTCTCAGAGAAGGAGATTTTATCAGGCCATTCCCTATTCCTATCTTGATGATTTTAACTTTGTCCAGGTCTTGGTTCTTTCGGCTTCTATCTATTTGGATACTTATCTCATAAAACTTGGAAATATTTCTGGTTTTAGCTGATGTAAGATTCATTGCTTTTTTAGTTATGTCCATGCTCAAGAATTTTTAGCATTTGACAGGAGTTAAAGGATATTTCCTGATGAATCATCAGACCAATTTAGTTTTTTTCCAGAATAATTTACATCAAGATTCTAACCATCCTTGGAAAATTTTTAGTGCTGAAATTGGATGTAGAGTAGTCCAGAATGTAAAGTTCAACTAATTTCAACCAGAATGTGTTAGTATGTACTATAAAAGAGCATATTCTCTTTGATATGTTACTTCTCTTTTCTGACATCTGTTCTTTCCTCTTTTCTTTATGGAAGTCCTCATAGCTGCAAGGGTGGATCACCTGTTGATCACATTTTAATCTTTCTTAATTCCTACACAGAGGTAGAGAAAAATTTCACCTTTGAGGTCAGTTACCAAAGGGCTATAGTCAATAAAAGAACTGCAGGCATACAACCTGCATATTTCAATAAGCATCTTTAAGGTTCTTGGCTCTCTGTGTGCCATTCAGAAATTAGAGTTCAGGGTTTAAAACTCTTCTTTGTAAAATGTGTGTTGAGGGAAAGGAGAGTTACTTTTATGGAAAAGCAATACTTAACGGCATAGAGAAAAGTCATCCAGATGTGGCTGTTGAATGCAAGGCAGGAGATGACTAACACAGTGTTTTGGATATGCAGAGATAACAGATTAATTCTGCCCTTGACATTAATTGTCCGTGTTATCTGAACCCCTGTTTGGCAGCAGCTTATGGTACAGGCTCATGCAGGGAACATCAATCACTGAGGAGTCTGTCTTTCTCAGGGAAATGTTACTTGAATTTAAGTCTCTTCAAGTCACATAAAAATCTTGACTCTGACTCACTCTGATTTGGCCCCATCCAAAGCCTACTTTAGTTAGGAAGATGCATTTCTCTCTGGAGCCACCAAACACATACTGTCAAAATAGCTTCCCTTATTACCTCAGCTATTTTCTCTTCCATTGCCTGGGTAGCTCTTACTACTTTGTTTTTCTGATGTATTAACACTAGCAATAGACTGAACTGCAAAGATTGGAGGTGATGAGTCTTATGTATTTCTACTCTTTTTAAATGTGAGTACAGTGTACAAAACTGCATGTCAAGAACAGGAATAGAATTAATTTCAATTCCACAAATTTCTACATGGGACTTAATAGTAGCAAACAAAATTAACACCGGGAGAAATCAGGCAAGTCATTCCCAATTCATTTTTGTGTGCTTTTCTAACAAAAAAAAAAACACAAACAAACAAAAAACCTTCACCCCAATAATTTTCATCTCATTTCAGTGGAAACAACAAAGTCTCCCCAAAAATGCAGTTGCCAATCTGTTGTCAGTCAGTGTGCCAATAGTAAAATTCCATTTCTTAATCCTGCTATCGTCCAAGACCACGAGGTAATGAAGCAAACCTGGCACAACATAAAATGGACTTCAACACCCAGTTTTTGCATAGTCCAAAATTTGTTTTACGTATTAATGGATAACTGCCAAACTGCAGGCAGCCAGCTTCATTGACTCAATAAACTGCTGGAAAAATGTCCCCCATGTGGATGACCATGTGCACCCACACAGCTGAGGCTTTAAATTATTTCATCACCATCCCTGTCAAAATCTTAACTTCTTGACCTTTACATAGAAATCCTGTGCCATCCCACCTAAAGTCAGCCATCAATTTTTTCAAAATGCTACAGCTGAAGCACTGTCTTAGCTAAAAACATCTCATTAGACTGACAAATCTTCCTGTTTGTCCAGTTCTTCAAGTAGGTTGGGGAAGAAGAGGAGAGAAATCATTCAGAAAGATAACTTAAGCTTCTTCCATCCAGGGACTGTTTGCAAAGAGAGTTTCCCACCTGCTCTTCTCCATGCCAGCCACAAGTGATAGCATCACATTTGTTGGCCTGTGCTCATACTTGACCATCACTTTTCCTAACTTACTTGTCTATCTTTTGTCTCAATACATATTTTTTATTCTCTCTCCTTGGTTTGTGTGGTTTTATTTCTTCTCCTTTTTCTGAATGTTCTCTCCAAAACAGACACTTGGCTCATTGTCCAAGGTCAGACAAGCCATTACCTTGGGAATTACTTTTTGCTCAACACTTTCTTTAAAGTAGCATATTCAATCTGGATCCAAATTTCACCTCCTACAGAGTTTTAAACTGTTGATCTTTCTGCTACTATTCACAGCAAAATCTTTCACCATTTCACATCTTGCCGTTTTCAGTCCTCTCTTTTCTGATCTTAATGACTGCAAACATGCTCCTCAGCTCTAATATATTCAGTATGCTGCTATTGAGATTTTCTTGCTCATTATTAACTGCATAAATGTCACCTTTTTTGTCCCTTCTCAGATTCTCCTTCACCTGCTTAACATATAAAGCCTTACATGAGCTTAAGGTTTGTCAAATTAGTTCCATCCTCCCTGGTTCTTATAACTTCTATAAAGTTGGCCTCAGATTTTACTATGCCAGCAACTGAAGACACCACAGACAAATCAGCCTCCTCCTGAAACACTTTAGGGCTTTCTCCTGCACAACTTTCTCACTTAAGTAACAAAGGAGACAGACAGCTTATTAAATACTGTCTATATCCTCCTCTAAAACTAGTTCTAAATCTGTTGTCTTGCCTAATATATCTGATGATCATCACTGATGAATTCTCCATCTTCCCTTCCATACCTCCTCACTTTAATAAAGTTTCTTATTTCTGCCATTCTTTTTCCAGCTTCTGACTCCAATTAGAACAAAATCTCAAACAATGCCTGCTAACCTTGCCTTATCATAGTCATTCCTTTCAGTGTTATCTCATCTGTATGTTTTGTTTATTGGATGTTCGTTGGGGCATCCATCCTTTGAAAGGTTTTTATTTATGTATATGCAGTACCACTTACCAACAAGAGCACTGATATTTTTATTGTCATTGTACCACAGGCAAGAGAGATCAGCTGGTCTATAAGTGATCATCTTGGTTCCTAAAGTCAACAGAGACAGCTAACACCTCCAGAAGCATTTTTGTCACTGATGTCAGATTGCTGAAATGAAGAGAAATTATCCTATATTTACATCAAGGAGTTCACTTCTGTAAGGATAGACTCATTATTTGTGTTATGACAAATTAAATCAGTGACAAGTATCTACTTTATTTCATTATGCTACATTTTCATCCACATAAGACTATATAGGTCTTTGTGTCTTCATTTTAAGGATTAAAATTTGCAATAGCTAGTCTCTATACAGTAGTGATTTCTTGACAAGCTTCAATTAAAACAAATTTCTTTTGACCAGAAGGGGAAAAAAATTATTCCTATTGCAAAATAACAAGCCTTGCCTTCATTTTTGTTAGATCTGTAAACAAAACAGAACTTACGTTTATCTTAAATCACTGACATCTACATTCAGAAAAGGATTTTTTAAGTAAATTATTATAATTATTTATTAGAAATTGAACTTTTAGATACCTCTCCAGAATTTAGATGCTCAATCTTAATATTTATCAGTTTCATTATGGAATTGTTTATCCTTACTAATGAGTACTACATAACTAAGAAGTGCTTATAACAGCTTTTACAGCCAGAAGTAGGAGTAGAAATCAGTTCTAAACTTTAATTTTACAAGGTATTCTCTTGGTACATGTTGTTTATAGGAAGGCTTACTCAGTTTGACTTGTCCAGCATTTGAAAATACAGCCAGAAGTACACATCTCAAACAGTACATAAATGATACCAACATTGTTAGGCATTATGCTCTTGCGAACAACAAATTCTTCCAAACTGACCTGAAATATCAGGTAACTTTGAGTCAATCAACATAATATAAAGCTTTGAACAAGCCTATCCAGAACTGTTACAAGTCTGAAGAACAGTAGCAACAAATAAAGCTCCATGATACCATATCTATTGCCCCAAAATTTACAGAAAGATAAAATACCTGCACAAGCTCAGGCAGCTGTATTCAGTTCTGAAGTCTTTGGGATTACCCAGCTGTGGATCTGCTTGTGCATTTTATCTTTCTCACAATCTGCCTGCCATGCCTATACCCACATACAATCTGCCACTATCATCACTCTGAAGTTTGGATTGTTTTCTTGGCCACCTAAAGCAGACTACAGCTTCTGTTCTCTGGTTACATTAAGCTGCATACTTCTAATTCTTCCTCAAAGAAATTAGTTTCGCAATTAAACTAATTTTGTTTCATGATTAAATATATCTTGGCTGTGAGCCTGAAATTCACTTTCCATGAACACTTGAAAGAACAAAACTTAACTCGCGTGAATTTTCATAAAAAGACTGTATGGAGAGATTGGAACATAAGCAAAGAGGAATTTTATGCAAACCTCTCAGAAATGTTTGGGAAAAGCATTTCTATTTGCCCTGCTTGATTGTTAATATGTATTTCTTTCTCAGTGTGTTTCTCAGGATTTTTCTAGTTGTTGCATTTATATTACTTAATACATAAACAACAGCTACAATAACAATGTGTGTAGTGCATCAGCTACAATAGAGCATGAACTATACATATTACGTGCAGAAAAGCATATTAAACATTTTGATTTACAAAGTCAACCACCTACATTAGGAAGCAGCAGATTTAAAGTGATGTAAATGAAACTTTATCCTACTTGACTCCTTGAACTTGCACTAGGACAGTTTTTAATTCTGTGAAAGAAACGAAAATACGCAAAGCATAAATAAAGAGCAGTGCAACATAGATATGGCACGGAAAACCCAGGTTATACAGAGAGGTGAAAAGGATCTGGTTAGTTATTATGTTGGTAGTACAAAGATCTAACATTAGAAGTAAAGGATAATTGAGAATGCTATTAGGAAATAAGAGAATTAAGCTAACTACAGAGACTCTTCTTTAAGAAGGATTTTGTTCACCCGCAGATAAGAACATCTGCACAAATCCATGTTTATGATCAGAAAAAAGTTACCTAGACCACACATTTGTGTTTTTTTTCTCTCTACCCTCCTCACACACAGTATCTACTACTCATTTGACTTCCAAACAGCCTAACCCTAGTTAAAGTTATCTAAGCAACTTGCAGTAGTTGCTAATACATACTAAACTATGAATATTCTTGTATTATTCTCTTTGCAATGATTATCACAACATAAGATGGTGCAGTTACTATAATAATTATTATTCTTTGATAAAATAAGTTAAAACATAGGTCTGCAGGTCACAGTGATAATTCATGCCTTGATAATATCGTTTACCTACATCTATACATTATCCAAGCCTAAAACAAACAGGAAATACATCACCGAGATGTCTAGAAGGCCACTCTGTACACTGTTTTCATATATATTTCTAAATATTTCTTCATGTATATATATACATATATATATATACGTAAAGAAAACATTGAGACGGAAAGAGAAGTAGCAGGGAATACGTTTAGAGCTAGTAAAAGGTCATGATTCAACACATGATTTTAAAAGTAACCAATATTGGTTAAGGCTTAGAAAGCGTCTTGTCTACGAAAACGAACACCTTTTGGAGTCACAGCTTCAGCAATGTGATCCTTTAAATGACATGAACTTGTGCCCAGAAGTCTAATCTAAAGCCAGTGAAGTCAATGTGAGTTTTCCAGATGTCTTAAAACCACAACCAGAAGTCACAATAGAGTTGATAGTCTAACAGAAAAGCAAATTTAAAAATAATACTCTAGTTACAGCAACACTGGTGTGTCAGTGGACCAACTCACATGACAGAGAAAACAAATCCTATTAAACTTAATGGATGAGTGAAAGGAGATCAGTTTATGTTTCCTCACTGAATCCAAATTATTCTCACAGATGGAGAAGAATCAGTGGTTGATGATGGCCTAACAACCTCTAGCACTAACAGATATGACCTCAGGTGTAGTGATAAGAATATATAATTCTGCATTCCCTGAACTCATTTGTGTCTCCTGGAGAGTGCTGATGCAGTGGGAGCTTGGTGCTACCTTGAACAATAGAAAGCTTTAAAATTTAGAACAGATTCAGTATGTGCTGGGTCACGCAACCATATTTATAGGAATTTAAGATGCATTTTGCATTACTGAGGAGGAAAATCTCACAAAAATGAAACAGTTATTTCAAAGTTTAATGTGCATGATGCATGTTGGGAATAAAAATTACATATTTGATTTCTTGATTTGTCCATGTTATTGCCGATTCTGCAGCTATTCCACTGAAAAGAAGAGTGTGAATAAATATTTTATTTTCTGGGGAGGAATAATTCTGTGACTCTGGAGTCAACAGATAACTTCTAGTTAACTTCAGAAGAACTCAGGCTAGGATCCTATGTGGATGCATTCAGTACATGCCTACAGGATATCAGAGGCTATTTTCCACATTGTCACATGCCAGCAGATGATGATTATATAAAATTCACAACCAAATACCTCACCAGGAGGCAGTAGAGAGAAGAACAATTACATTTTCTCATTTAGAAACAATAATTCTTTAAGTTATGCATATTTAGTTATTTTTAATTAAAATCAATTACAGTTTAAAGACATCCTCAGTGCTTCCCTAGGGGATGCAATCACAAATATATCTAGAGCCTAGATAGGAAACAGTAAAATGGAGAATGCCCCTTTTCACTTTAAACAATCCCTCATATATAAATTATTTGCCCTTGCAGACTGATTAGAACAGCAGCTGAATATTTTTCTTTCCAGGCTAAGCAGGACAGCAGGAAGCAGACAAGGCAAAAATTATTTCTGTTTTGTTAATATCATCCTTATTTAAATTATGAAATTCTATTACATTTCAAAAAAATACTTTTTTTTTATCTTAAAAAAACTTAGGTGATCACTTCAGAATGTATAAATCCTCCAAGGCAGAAAGAAGCTGTGGGAAGCCATTCCCTCATGAGTTTCAGGCAAGATTCCTTGCATAGGGAATGTGGCAGCCCTCTGGTACAATAATTAGATATAGGATGACACAAGCACAGTGGCTGAAATCATGGCAGCTGCAAAGAGGCCGTGAAGATGATCTCTGCCTGTCCTTGGGCAGCTGGACATTAGTCGTGTTGCAAGAGGCTTCATCGTTCCAGCTGTGCTGTGTTCACACTATCATGGTTTCTGGAATGCATACCTATTCAGACTTTTCCATGCCTGGTCTTAGACATGGGATGAAAAGCCTTACAAAATCTGTTCAATTACTATTTGGCTGTTAATTTGAAACTTTGAGAGTGAATGAATGAATGAGAGTTCCAAAGTCCCAAAATACATTGGGATAGTCTCTTTCAAAAGTGATCTTTATATGTTTAACTCCAGCAATGCTTTTTATTAGCAATATATTAGATAAAACTGCCTGAAGGAAGACTTGAATGACCAGCAGGTCACCTTTCTTTTTTGAATCATAAGCCTGGTACAAAATACTTACCCTTGATTTCAGTCAGCTTTGTGAAAGATCACAGAATCACAGAATATTCATGGCTGGAAATGACCTCTCAGATCACCGAGTCCAACCAAAACAAAACAAAACAAACAAAAAAAAAACCCAACCAAAAAAAACCCAAAACAAACCAAAACAAAAAAAAACCCAAAACCAAAAGCAAACCATACAACCTCTGCCCTCACTAGAGCATCTCCTGGAGCACCACATCTACACGTTCTCAAACACCTCCAGGGATGGTGACTCAACCACCTCCCTGGGAAGGCTGTTCCAGTGCCTCACCTAATATCCAGTCTAAACCCACCCTGTCTCAACTTCAAACCATTCTCTCTGGTTCTGTCATTAGTTACTAAGGAGAAGAGACCAACACCCACCTCTCTACAACCTCCTTTCAGGTAGTTGTAGAGGGCAATGAGGCCCCCGCTCAGCCTCCTCTTCTC
>VWZO01002288.1:63241-94886 GCA_013396975.1 Bucco capensis
CAGTTATTGCACCAGGGGCCACAGGAGACCCCAAGTGATTTTCAGACTGTGCCTGCCAAGTAGACAACATCCACAGCTTTCCCCCCATCCAAAAAGCGAGTCACCTGGTCATAGAAAGAGATCAGGTTGGTTAGGCAAGACCTCCCTTTCATAAACCCATGCTGGCTGGCCCTAATGCCTTGGCTGCCCTGCAATTGCTGTGAGAGCTCACTCAGGATGATCCTCTCCACGATCTTTCCTGGTACCGTAGTCAGGCTCACAGGCCTATAGTTTGCCTGGATCTTCCTTCCGGCCCTTGTTGTAGATAGGTGTCACATTAGCCACCCTCCAATTATCTGGCACCTCTCCTGTTGACCAGGACTGTTGAAAAATAATGGAGAGAGGCTTGGTTAGCCTCTCTCATATCCAGATATCTGGATATGCAATTTTTGGAGCCTGACGTGTAGCCCTAATTGTCCCTGTCACCAGTAAGTTTCATCTCCCTGAACAAATTTAAGAATGTCAAAGTCTGAGTCCTTGGGGACCCACTCAGATTTATGAACACAAATATACACACAGGCCTGGATATTAATTCTCAAAAGAAGCAAGTTCCTATTGAGAGGTTTGTGTCTCCCTCCCTAGTGAGGGCAGTATAATCTGTATAGCTCATTAGAAGCAAGTAAACTTCCCTTAACAGCATTTTCTTAATTCTCAGTTATACTGTTGGTTCCTGCAAGTGAAACAATTTTTCCTCCAACTTGCATTCCTGGGCTGCCCATCTGCAGATGACATTAGCTCCCGTGGATGCAGCACTCCAAAGAAAGCAGAGAACTATTAATTCCTAAAGAAATGCTCAGAAATTGAGCTGACTGTTAACTGAGTGCAGTAGGAGTTCTCTAGCACCATGTACTGGAAGAATTTCTGTCTCAATAGCTAGGTTTTGACATAAGACCTAGAAAAAGGTGTGTATTGTTTCTGGATGGAAATCCTGTGTGACACCACCAAAGATGTTACAAAAACATGCTGAATAACAACTAAATTCTGCTTAAGAGCAAAAGATAATTGACATGATCATTGCCACAGATATGCTGAAAAAAAGACTATTTTTGTCTGTTCACGCTGCTGTGTACAGCTTGATTTTTATATGATAAATCAAACACTTAAAGGAGGCAATTAATGTAGCATTTCACATATAGTAACCTATATATAAAGAATATTAGCATTATAGATTATGACCGTCTCTACTTTTACATGTCAGTGATTATTTTCCCTGGGCTTTCTGTTCTGGAGTACTATGATATCTTTTAGTTTGTACCTTTATACCTTGCACCCAAGTATATCTTTGAGGTATTACAACAAGGAGGTTTTTGTCTAATAATGTCCCATTCTCAGTAACACTTGGTAGATACACCTAATTAAGGCATCAATGAGACCAACACTTTGTTCTTGCACTGACATAAAAATCGGGGGTTTGCAGATAGTGCAAATAAATTTGTAATACTGTGTAAAGTAAATATTAGGTAAATCTTACAAGCAACACCAAAAAAAGCCCCAGAAAATCCAAACTTTCAAGGAAGAAGACATTAAATAAAAGCTTTATTTACATAACATTTTACTGCATATAAGGAAAAGGATAGTGGGAACAATACAAAGACTGGTAGGCACAGTGGACACTTTCTACTGTTTTATCAGCCCTAAGATTCTCAACATTAAGATTCTCAGAGTCCTCATCTAGTTTGGGTGGTTCTCTGAGCTGGAAGGAAGTTGAAATAGGAACAGCTCTGGTGATTCACTTATCACAGAAGCAGGGATATTTCAAGTGGTTTGATGTAAATTCTGGAGCACGCAGGTGTATTTGCTGTAAAATTCCTGCCTTCACAGAAACAAGACATGCAGTCTAATCACTGTTATCAATAAGCACTAATGGTAAATAATTCCTGCATCTCACACAAAGTAAACACTGATAAAAGATACTCATTTATAACAGTGGTCTGGCTAGATACATCAGGTCAGCTGGCAGGTAAAGTATTATAAATTCCAAAGAGGAATTAGGAATCCTTCCATTCCATTTAGCCTAAGAGGATGGTAATTAGCATTATTAATATTACTTGATTTTCAACTCTGTTGATCAACACAGGCTTAACCAAGGCAGGACTTTAATATACCATGAGAAAACTTGTATTGAAATCAGTAATACAATAAAAATAGTATTAGAAAGTAAGAAAAGTAAGAAAACACAGAAAAAGAAGTTTCAAAACCTCAAGTCATAGAACAGTTACAGCTGGAAGAGACCTTGAAGATCATCGAGTGCAGCCTTTGCTACAGCCCTATCAACCCCGCCAATGCAACAAATCAAAACTTTTCAAACACATACTACACATTTTCTGACAAGGTATACAATTGCTATAGATTGCTCTTTCAAATATTGTGCAGTGAACAAATTAAAACTCAAGCTAGAATTCAACAGTCCAGGAACACAAGACGTCATTAATTGATGTTTACTATGCCTTTAAAAAAAAAAAAAGAAAAAAATCCTATTATTTAAACAGCTCAATACGATTTGCACTTTAGCCAGCAAAACTTTTTGACTCATTATCCATCCATTCTAATGGATAATTCTTGAAGTGGAAAAGATTATCAAAATCTGAATGAAAATTTAAAGGTTTGGTTACTAACTGAGTAACTAATTGAATGAACAGAAGGGAGGTTTTGTCCAATTTTCTACACAAAGCACATACATGTTTTAGGGTGGTTCTTCCCAAAGCAGAACCTGGAAACCACAGATGGTTAATGCAACCATGGATATATAGCCTTTGACTAGTGGGAGAACCATGTGAGACAGAATATCTTGTGCTTGTATATATTCAGATGTTAGTAACAAGGGTGCACAGAAGTCCATGTAGGACACAGTTAAAGATTCTATTAAAAAAGTCCAAAATCCAGGAGTTTATAGCAGTATTAGGAATCTGGGAGGTCAGAAGGCCAACTTCCACTACATACTGTGATTGCAGCAATTATTTCTTTTTACATTTTGTGTTGGATCAACATTTTTAATTTATTTTCTCAATTTTGTGTGGGATTATTACTTATTTTTATGGGGTGTTCTGTGCTGTTATGTTGGGCATTGTTTTTTTATCTCAGGGTTTAATACACAAAAGTTGCATGAGAAATCACTAAGCTATTTTGTTGGTTTTTTTATATCTTTTATCGTTTTTATGTAATCCTGTTTGTGAGCACTCTGATTTCTGCATAACGTAACTTCACAAAATAGCAACTTGTACTGAAATGGGATACTCTTGATCTGAAAGAAGAATATTAATCCTCAGCCTTGCATCAAACAATGACAAGTTTGAAACATATTTCTTTCTTTCAGTTCTATTACGAGAGTAACAAACGTGCTTTTTCTCATTAATTGAATAATATATCAAACAGAGATGCCTTTAATTGTTTATTTTGCTAGCTGGAAAAATGCTGTGAAGGTCTGAAAAAAAATACAAAAAGTGAATTCATCTTCCTTTTTTCCTTGCTGTTTCTTTTCTCTGTTTTATTATTATGCATATACCAACTCTTTCTCCCCCAAAATTTTAGAGAAATATCTCTCGCTCCACTCTGCCCAGAACTACTGAGACATTTGGTGAGATCTCACCTGGAGTACTGTGTCCAGCTCTGGAGTCCTCAGCATGAGATGGATGTGAACCTGTTGGAGTGGGTTCAGAGGAGGGCCATAAAAACTGTCAGAAGGTTGGAACAGCTCTCCTGTGAGGAAAGGCTTGGAGAAAAGAAGGCTCCAGGGAAGCCTTATTGTGGCCTATCAGTACTTAAAGTAAGCCTATAAGAAAGATGGAGGCAGTTTTTTAGCAAGGCTATTGTGACAGGACAAGGTGTAATGGGTTTAAGGTAAAGAAAGGGAGATTTAGACTGGATATAACAAGGAAATTTTTCACAATGAGGGTGGTGAAGCACAGGAACAGGTTACCCAGAGAAATGGTAGATACCTCATCCCTGGAAACATTCAAGGTCAGGTTGATTGGAGCTCTGAGCAACCTGATCTAGTCCCTTCCAACTCTAACCTTTCTATGATCCTATGATCTAAGAGCAATAGCAACAAAAAACAGCTACTATAATAACACCTATTTATAATTTGATTATGATGCCTTCTTTCACAAGTAGTAAAAGAATAATGGACAATCCCATTACATTGATAAAGCAATTTACAGAGCAAAAGTATAAAAATACAAAAAATGTAATACCAAGGAGGACAGAACTCCACCTCCTCAGGAGTCTCTGAGTAAATCAAATAGAGATCCAAAAACCTTCACATGCCAGTAAATGGAAAAAAAAAAATAGCACCTCATTTGATAACTGAAAAAGCAGCTGTAAAAAAATGTATATTTCTTCCTCCCAGTTACAACATCAGGAACAGTTCAGGTCATCAGGGATACTTCCCAACCTGCAGACAAAATCTGTAATTGAAGCTATAGCAGAATTTTTATCTTTTGACTCCCATTTCCACTCTCAACTGCTAGCTAACAGCCCTTTATTTTACTGTAAGTCTCAAAATTTTCTACGTTTTGTTTTCAATGTGATTAACAAACAGTTATCAAAAAGGAAGGATTTCAAAAGGATAACAAAATCCATTTTTGACTCTTAAGAAGTGGTTCCTAAATTACTCTCAGTCAGGCATCAATGGGCGTGAAATATTTGCAGGGCATAGTATAGCTAATATTCCTAAACTAAGAGAGGCAAAACCCAGAGGTCAAATTCTTGTGCAAGATAGAAATGTGAAACTCTCACTGAAACATGTGAATAGCCCACATAAATCCATCTGAGGACAGAATTTGAAGAATTTCCGAGATGAAATTTTTGGCATAGGCACAAGAAAACCAGTTCTTTAAAAGGAGATCCTTCTTAGCACATTTTATTCTCTTCTCTGAAGTAAGATTAAGCATTAATGGAGGACAAACTAAATAAAACAGAAATGCTAGTGTTTCGATACCTGTGTGACAGCAAAGAAGAGGAGTGGAGATATTTTGCATCACACTAAAAATGAAGGGGGGGGGGGCTAAGGGGGAAGCATTTAAAAGATCCGTTTATTTTAACTGGAAGAACCAAGGTTTGTTTCTCGGCTCTTTCTCTTCTCGTAGAGACCATCATTGCTGAGTAAGAACACCTGATAAAATGCCCTAGAGAAGCTTTACAACTGAACTGGCACTTACATAGCAGATAAGTCTCACTGATATCAGAGTAATCTTTCCACAGGGATGAACAGCTCTTGAACAGTCTCTCCAGGGAACAGTACTAGACACAAACAGACTTCCTCCATCATCAGACATGATATTCAGTCCATATGTAATGTATATTTTGAAACAACACACAATAGCTAATACACTGATTTTTTTTATATGTTTTAACTTCAAATAATACAATCTGGTAATTTTTAATGATAAAAAAATACATGATGGAATGTGTCTTCAGATTGTAGGCCTAAGATACCCAGCTTGTCATCACAGGCAAACAGCTGAAATATTCTTTGTTTACAGAAGTTCCACATGACTGAAATACCTTTTTTTTCCCCCACCTTTGTTATTGATTGGTTTGTAACTAAACCAGAGAGCAACTCCTCAAGCTATACTACCTAGCACAATATCCCCACTGTCAATACAGGCTGGGGGACCAGAAGATAGAGAGCAGCCCTGCAGAAAAGGACTTAGGGTTGCTGGTGGATGAGAAACTGGACATGAGCAAACAATGCATGCTGGCAGCCCAGAAGGCCAATGGCATCCTGGGCTGCATCAAAAGAAGCGTGGCCAGCAGATCGAGAGAGGTGATTCTGCCACTTTACTCTGCTCTAGTGGGACCTCATCTGGAGTACTGNGCCTGGAGGTATTCAAGGTAAGGCTTGCCAGGGCTCTGGGCAACCTGATCTAGACGGGGATGTCCCTGCCCACTGCAGGGGGGGTTGGACTAGATGACCTCCGGAGGTCCCTTCCCACCCAAATGATTCTATGATTCTATGATAAGGCCTTTTTTAAATTATATACAATTCTGTCAAACCATAATTTGAAAGGTTTTAGCCAAAACCAGTTTGTCCAGTTCCCAAATCATGGGCACTTGTCCACAGTGGTTATTGACCTTCACTCACATGACAAGCTCCTAAACTTGGGTATCTGACCTGAACAAGGCATCTTTGTTTCCTCAGTAATCAATGACAGCCTCTACAAAGGGTGATTTCTTTTAAGTGCCTGCTTGGAATAGGATGAAACATCTGATGACTGTGTTGACATTAACTTAGACTAAGTGCCTAACTTTCAGATTGTTTTAGTCATGTTGAATTAATTCTTTTCTCAGTGCTCAGTTCCGTGCATCATGTTAGCAAAAGCAATCAAATACACATTGCAGACAGAGTAATTTCTACTTTTGTGAGCAAAACTGTGTTCATGGACAGTAACTAATTACACTTCTTCACAGTATCTGAGTGAAAATAGTAAAAGTGTTATCATCTTTTTACAGGTGAGGAATCTCAGGTAAAAAATAGTCAAAATGATCCAATAAGATCACTTGAGAGATTTAGATTTTGTTTCCTTCCTTCCTTCCTTTCTTTCTTTCATTCTTTCTCTTTCTTTTTCTTCCTTTTATTTTTCTTTCTTTTTCTTTCTTTTCTTTTTCTTTCTTTCCTTTCTATCTTTCCTTTTTTTCCTCTGTGTTCAAAATCAGACAGGGCTTGAACAGTCAGTATTACTTAGGTTCCCAGAAGTAACAATTCCACATTTCCACAAAACTGGCTTTGGAATCCTGCATGGGTATCCACAAAGTGTGAGAAGGCCAAGATTTTTGCTCAAATGGAATGATTGTGTGTATCTCATATAAGTCTCTGCTAAAAGCAGAGATGTTCACATTCTGTAAGGCTGTGTTTGCTTTCTTCTGCATCCCCCTTGCCCTATTTACTGCAATATGTGAGGCACAGATGCTACAGGCTGTCAGAGAGGTAAGGGTCACACAGTTTGGCCCTGTCTTACCTCTTCTGTGTCTGACCTTGTCATTAAATGCTGCAGAATAATAGTTACAGAAAAAGGACAGAAGTAGGAGCAAATGCACATATTCCAACTCGGCAGTTTCGAGTACCTGTATTTCTGACTTTACAATTTCAATGCTATTTTCACACAGATTTTTAAGGACTGTAATAATGAAACATCTGTTGTTTGAACCTATATTAGCATTAGTACTTAGACCACCATCAGGATTTGAACTTTGGAATCACAGCATAGACTTCTTCAGCACACCTAACAGCAAAAGTGTTTGTGATAGTAGATTGAATATATTGATTAACCACTAAACAATTCATATGATGCACATTTTAATCAATGGGTTTCAAGCCCATTCACTTAACCACAGGAAATGTGAATGTTAGCACATCTGGTTTCCATGACAAGTTCTGGATAGGGAATATTCTAAAACTGCTTTTTCTCTTTATTTCTCCCCACAATCCTGTCTCTACTGTTTTCATCTGCTACACTTCTGTCTTCTACCTCCACATCCTCAGCTGTGTCTTTCTACTCCTGCTCATATCAAGACCACCTTTTTCCTTCCTTATCTCTCCTCCTCCTCAGTCCTGCACTCTAGATAATATCTCCTTGCACTCAGACCTTTCCACCCTGACTTATAGTTGGCAGAGGGAGAACTGAAGGCAAATGCAAGACCAGCCATGGAGTTATTCAAAACTGAGCTGGACTAGACACAGTACTGGGCAACCTGCTCTAGCTAACATGCTTGAGCAGAGGCTTGGACTAGGTGACCTGAGGAAGTCCCTTCTGACCTAAATGATTTCCTGAATCTGTGATCCTTGCAGCAGCAAAGCTCAGCAAAAGTGCCTTAGAGCAATTCATAATGCTTTTTGATTTGCAAAATGCATCAGAATACAGACAAAAGTGAAAAGTAAATTTATATGAGAATTAAAAGCTATTCAACATTTTTGTGTGATACAGTTAATTGTTAGTGAATCCAACAATTAAATATTTAGCTGTGTGGTGGGTTGACCTGGACCAAGTGCCAGGTACCCACTAAGGTTCTCTATCATGTTCTCGCCCCACACGTCCTACTGCACAACAAGAGGGAGAGAATGAGATGAAAACATCCCGTGGGTTTTAGCAAAGGCAGTTTAATAAGCAAAATAAAGAAAGGCAAGGCCGTACGCACGAGGCAAAGCAAAGCAAAATTGAGCTTTAGTCTCTACTTCCCATAACAGGTGATGTTTGGCCTTCTCCCGGGAAGTAGGGCTCCAAAATGCATAGTGGTTATTCGGGGGACAGATGTCTTCTACCCCCTGATGCCTATGCCTTCAAAACATGAGCAGCTCACTGAAAGTCAGTGGACTTACACTTATGTGAAACTGGTAGGAAGATGCAAACAGCACTATCACTTTACAGATTTCTTGAACAAAATAAAGGAAAAGAAATAGGACAAGTCAAAGAATGAACAAGTCTCAGGAAAGAGCCTGGAAGTCAAGTGTGTATCCTATTGCCTAACTTACCTCTGTTCTGAAAGAAAATATTAAAACATGAGAACAATTCTCAGCTTTCTTCCCATCTATGACTGAACAAGCTCGATGTTAAATCTTAAAGAATTCTACAGGATGTCAAATTGTTAATATAACTGGACAGAGGAAATAAAACGCATGCAAATAGAGCACATGCTTACCCATGTATACAGTCTTTACCTGGCTTTAATTACTGACTTAACCAATGTTCATTATTTCCAGTAAAATAATTATTTCCAAAAAAGCATACAGTTAGATGACAAAGGAGTCAGAAAAAAGAAAAGAAAACAAACTATAGGCCTACAGGAAGAAGAAAGAAGGGGGAGAACAAAACAAAACAAAACAAAACAGGAATGAAGATTGAACTCAAGCCAAAGGAAAAGAGAAAGAAAGAAAAAAAAAAAAAGACCTTACAAAGAAAAAGAAAATAAAGCAAACAAATTAGAGAGCTAAAAAAAACAGAGGTGAGGTATGAATATTTTCCCTTTTCTGCTTTACTTTTACAAGAAACAAAACCAAACCATTTGTAAGGTAGAACTATTTAGAATTTATTTTTTTAATTGAGATATTTTTCTTATTTCTTTCTAAGAATGACAGAGAAATTGTAGAAATCATAAAATCATAGAATCATAGAATTATAGAATAGTTTGGGTTGGAGAGGGTCTTTAAATGTCATCCAGTTCAACCTGCCTGCAATGAGCAGGGAGACATCTTTAACTAGATCAGATTGCTTAGAGCCATGTCCAGCCTGATCTTAAATCTTTCCAGGGATGGGACTTCTACCAAATAGCAACTTATGGGAACAATGTACAGAAATTACCTCTAACCCTAACACATAGTAAGTTCACCCACCCTTACACTTTGACTTCTTTTACTGAGAAGGGAGATTTTCTTTCACATTTGAAGAATGTGCTAAAGGCTACTTTTTAACCAGGTTGCAAAAATAAATATCATGGAACACTATGCAGATCCACTTCCTAGATTAACTAGAACCAGAGATAGTGCAGTGAAGGTATAGCCTGTGACATAGAGCTTAGAACCACTGGTGATTTCATGACAAACCAATCTCTCCACCCATTGTTTCCAAATGTAAAATGGAGCTGACTGGATGAGAAGTCTATGCATGTCAAAGAATATACAAGGTGTATAGAAATGTTGTCTTGAAGAAGTATATTCCTTTTGATTGTTGTCTCTTTTTAATGTTCTCAGAAAATGACTGCATCTTTCAGAGACTCTCAAGGATTTTTAGATAAAAAGAGAGGTTTTATCTTTGCATGTCTATAAGCAGTGAAAAACTCTGGAGGCTGAAACCTACAGGCAATTCAAATAAACTAAATCCGATCAAGGTAATATCAATGCCAGAATTAGAAGAAAACCCAGAGAGAATATCAATAACAACATTAAAACAGCAGGTTTCAACTGGAATCAATAGGCAGTATAAACAGAAAAAATTAAGTCACAAAGTGATAGTAGATAAAAGCTCCCCACTCATTAAAATTCTGTTTGTCTTTGTGTCTTTTTATCAATGTACCTATATATCTATGCAAGTGTATCAAAGTTTATAATGTAAAAGAATGATGAAATAATCTAATTAATTTCCGGTGTCATTTCACATATTTCTTTCAAGTTAAAACTGCAATATTAATAATGGTTTGCAGTTTAATAAAATATCTCTATGTCCTATTAACTTCTATATCTGCTTGTTATAAAGCCTTTTTTTATCAAATAGCTAAACTTCAAAAGATTTCTGCTTTGATCTGAAATGAAGAAATGAGGTTCATTCCATTTGTACAGAATAACCTCACTATATTTTACAGAAAGACAGTTGTCTGTTACTGCCTTTCTGTCTCAAAATACATTGTAACTTGAGCAAGCAAGAGGAAAAAATACTGGAGAAAAGACTGGGTTTAGGAAAGTACATTATAATGAGGCTGTGGCTGTGTCTTAAAATTTATGATGACTGGAGCAAGTGAGATATTCTTCCTACCTGAAAAACAGTAGAAGTTTTAGGAATTAAATATGCAGGGTTTTACAGGTGTTCTTAATGCTCTGTGGGTGAGCTTGCATGGTTTATTTCTACTTTCATAACTGAGATTTTAACAATATGTTAACTACTTGTGATTTTTTTATGGCTTTTTTGTTTTCCACATGAAACATAAATCTGATAGATGCATATGGGAAAAATACTTTTCTGTTTGTGGAACTTATATACCAAATCAGCATTTCAGAAGATGCCAGTCCAGACATCCAGAGGGCAAAATAACAGTCCTTGCATGACCAAAACTCCCACTGATATTATTCAAATTTAGACCCAAAAGGGAATTCCAAACTAGGTCTGAATTAAACCACATCTGAAAGCCACATGATTCCTGGTTGGCAAAGGAAAAAGCCGTATTTTATATATTCCTGAACCTACTGCCTTTGTAAAGAAATGCTATGAACCACAGTCAACATTATCACTTCAATCAGAACACATTTTTAGTAGGTGCTTTAAACGCTGTTGGTAAGTGAAATAGAAGGAAAGTTCAGGAAAGTGCAGGTAAAGCTGTTTGTAGCTGTTTCATAGTATGGTAGCCAGTGTGACGTGTTGATTAGGGCTATTTGTTGTCAGCTTATCATCCAATAATGCTTTTTATGCTGGTGCTTACACTTATTCTTCACTGAGAGAGGGCAGAAGGAACTGGTGTTACCCAGACCAGGTCTCCAGGTATGTTGGTAAAGGCAATTTATCCACTAGTACACATCTACAGCTCCTCCCCATATCTTTTATCCTCCTTATCGATAACCACATCATCTCACTTCACCCATGTCCTCTACTTTCAGTATAATGTGACAATACAGTATCACTATATTCCCTTCCAGGTAACTTCTCCACAACAGCACTTTTTACTCTTCCACTGTCTTGTACCTATCCCTGCTTGAACCAACAACCCAGATGCATCCAGAGTCTACGTGCTCTCAAGCACTGATGTGTCAGATAAACTGTTTGCTTCAAAAGTACCTGACACACCACATTTTCTGGTGGCAAAAATGGCTTAGTGGAATTTCTCTTGTAGAATTTTTACAGGACTGGTTGTGAAGAGATTTGACACTGAGAAGCAGTAGAAAGGAACATGATGGATGCTATGTAAGAATTTAAAAAGTTTTCATTTAGGTTTTCATAAGCTCTCTATCCTTTATCCTCTGTTCAGTAGCAACAGTAAACTAGAGTTCATGCGCTACATGTCTCCCACCCTCTATATCAACCCGTTAGAAATTCTCAGAAATTGCTTGTCACAATGAAGCTGGTGGGAATGGAATATACAATTGAATTTATGGCTGACTTCAAGTTCTGTGTTTGTAGTTAACAGTGTTTTAAAGACAATTGATATAGATTTATTAATTAACTATCCAGAGGAAGTCTAATAGCCGTTGTGCTGTTTTCCCTGGAAATAATGCATAGTGTAAAAGTAAAAGAGAAAAGATCAGCTACACGAATGTGATGCTGTTATCAGTTTGTCTACTTGTTTTATCTCATATCAGAATAAGCATTAACATTCTGAGTCAGATGTTCTCATTAATGTGATTCCCATTGTGAAACTGAAAATACACAAGCTATCAACACTTCTAAAACTCTCTTTGTTCATATTACAAACATGCTCTGAAGAGTGCCATCCCTACAGAACTTGTGAACATTCTTATGAAGAATAAGTTTCACTTGCCTAAGAACAGGAAAAGAATTGCAAAAGGCCTGGGTTACCTACTGCAGATTTGAAGTATGTCTTCCACGGTCAAGATCTTTAGAGTCTCTGCTACCTCCATACTAATAGAGAGGTACCCAGAGGTTCCATATGTCTAATATCAATTTACTTCATTTGGCAGACCGAAAGTAATAGGTATTTTTGGAAAATGCCCTCTAAAAAAAATCCTACACAAAACAAGGTTCAAGGAATTAACACTTCTTTTATACAAAGAACAGTTTCACACAGAATCGCACAGAATCATCAAGGCTGGAAAGGACCCCCAGGATCATCAAGTCCAGCCTATGACCCAATACACCACAACATCTAAACCATGCCACTCAGTGCCACATCCAATCTTCTCTTAAACACCTCCAGGGACAGCAACTCCACCACCTCCCTGGGCAGCCTATTCCAGAGCCCAATCACCCTCTGTGTGAGGAAGTGCTTCCTAATGTCCAGTCTAAACCTTCCCTGCTGCAGCTTCATTTGAAGCTATTAAGTCATTCAAGAGAACAAAAGCCAAAAAAATCATGCTGTCTTGGATTTAATATCAGGAAATCTTCATTACTTTTAAAACAGTCAAGCTGTGGAGTAGGTTGCCCAGAAATGCTGTGAAGTGTCTGTCTTTGGAAGTTTTCAAGACCCAGTTGGATAAAGCCCTGCATCCAGATTTGATCCCATAACTGACCCTACTCCAGGCAGGAAGCTGGACTGGGGTCCTCCTGGGATCTTCTATGAGCTATGGTATGTTGTATTTGTATGTATTCTATGCATTACTTCTTACTGATTGCTTGTTGTCAGCTCTTAAGGGATCCTCAAATGGGCTTTATATCAGGAATCAAGAATGCAGCAGGGGACCAGTCTAAGGACTGCTGTCCCTCTGAAAATTCATTTAAGCTTGGCTGAGATTTAAGCCTCTGAAAATCATCATTTGAATATCAGCAACAGGGAACTTCTTAGAAATGGCGTAGTAAGATCTCTAGACAGTCCTTCTGCATGGACAACACTAAGATGAAGTGACCTCACCGCATTACTGGAAATCTTTTAACCACAGTTTCCCATGATTAAAGAGTTTCTGGTGTTTCCCACAACACAATGTAAATTTCTGATCTTTTCTCTTGGTGAAACGTTCACTCAGCTGTTAAGTACTTTATGAGTAAACATAGCAGAATCTGACTCAGATAAAAGTATTTATTTATTTAATACCTTAGTCCTACTTTCTGTTCACAAATTTTCTCTGAAACAAGTGTACAGCATTTAGAACAGAGCTGTTGTCTCCTTCTGGTGACATTTAAGCTTGTGTTGCGTGTAAGCCTCCTCAACAGTAGAGGCTGGGGTGTTTCAAAGAAGGTTTGGCATTCACCTGTTTGTCCATCAGTGCTATTATTACCATCTGCAGCTATTTGTAGTAGAGAGTGGGTCAGCTTTGTCTGCTAAAAAGAAAAAACTCAGGAAGAAGACTGAACCTTGCCTGACTCTGCAAGTGAGAACTGAGAATGCAAACACTGGCCTCAGCACAGAGGGATTTGAGGAGGACATGTTTCCATTTTTATCCACAATTCCTTAGTGAAAACAAAAGAGTTGAGGGTAGCTAGCAGAATTCAGTATAACAAGTTCAGCTGAGGACTTGTTAGAAATATAATTCTTTGGCTTGTGAAAGACTATCCATCAGTGCAATACTTAATCCTGTTTTGTCAAGGCCCTGCTCTGAAGTATTTGATAGAAAAATACAAGAATTGGTGGAAGCACATTCCTCAAAAAGTATTAGGTTAATGGAATATAAATAACTAATTATTGCAGAACATGTGGTACAGTTCCACCATCCTAAATAAAATATTTTAAAAGTCATATTAATTTAATATCTATGTTCATACCTTACTATTTCTTAGACACTAACAATATAAAAAAATACCTCCTATACCATGAAGTCTTTGCTGCCTGAATGACAGACACAGTGAAGGCAAACCATATTAGTAAAACAGAGGGAAAAGTAGTCATATTTATTTTTTAATATATTTTAACTCCTTATTTCTTATTGATGCAACAGAACTGAGCAATAAACTCTCTGCAAAGAAATTGCTCACCTTCTAACACTTTAATTAGCTCAAATCATGTAAAAGGAAAATAAAAGTATGAGTTTTTAATGTGCCTTTAGTATCAGTGTTTCTAACTCAGGTGGTGGAGGAACCGACAAGGAAAGGAGTATTGCTGGACCTTGTACTAACAAATAAAGAGGGACTCGCTGAGGATGTGAAGGTAGGAGACACTGGGGTGCACTGGTGACCAAGGATACAGAGAAGGCAGAGTTACTCAATGCCACCTTCGCCTTGGTCTTTACTGCTAATACCAACTACCAGGAGTCCCAGAACTTCAAAACTGCAGAGGAAGATGGGAGGAAGGTAGTTTTGACCTCAGTTGATGAGGTTTGGGCCAGAGATCAGTTGAGCAAACTGGACATCCACAAGTCCATGAGTCCAGATGGGATGCACCCGAGAGTGTTAAGGGAGATGGCAGAGGTCATTGCTAGGCCGCTCTCCATATTCTTTGAGAGGTCCCGGAGAACAGGAGAGGTGCCTGAGGACTGGAGGAAGGCCAATGTTATCCCAGTCTTCAAAAAGGGCAAGAAAGACAACCTGGGTAACTATATGCCCAATCAACCTCCATCCCTAGGAAGGTGATGGAACAGCTTGTTCTTGCCACCATCTCCAAGCATTTGGAGGAGAGGAGCCTTATCACGAGTACTCAGTACGGATTCCGTAAGGGGAGGCCATGCTTGATTAATCTGATAGCATTCTATGATGGCATAACTAGATGGATAGATGACGGGAAGGCAGTGGATGTGGTTTTTCTTGACTTTGGCAAAGCTTTTGATACTGTCTCCCACGGTATCCTCATTGCCAAGCTGAAGAAGTGCGGATTGGGAGACTGTGCTGTGAGATGGATTGGGAACTGGCTGAAGGACAGAGCCCAGTGAGTTGTGGTTGGTGGAGCAGAGTCTAACTGGAGGCCTGTGACTGGTGACGCCAGGGGTCAGTGCTGGGTCCAGTAATATTCANTTCTCTGGAGACATTCAAGAGCTGCCTGGATGAATTCCTGTGTGAGCTCGTCTAGGTGATCCTGCTCTGGCAGGGGAGTTGGACTAGATGATCTTTCTAGGTCCCTTCCAACCCCTAAATCCAACCCCTAACATTCTGTGATTCTGTGTTGCCATCATCTAAACAGAAGATGTATTGAAAGCCATAACTCTGGGTCTTATGAGAGATAACCTTGTACACAAACTGCTCAGCAGCAAGTCCCAGCACAACCAGTTCTGTGTAAAGCAATCCCATGAGTTGTAGGAATTACATTTCCTTCTTGCCTCACTGCAAAGACATTAGACCTACTACTACTGTTTCCATCTTATTCCAGGAATGGCTCTGCTGAAGCCCCAAAGTATACTCAATAAGATATATAATAGAATATCTTCTGGAATTACTCAGGACCAATAAGTAATGGGTCCAAATTGTTATTTACAGTTTCTTGAAGAACCGCAGAACAATTCAGGAGCATCATCTATGTATAATCTCTGTTCACAGTCAATCAGCTGTATCATACAGTCAGTGGCATCAGATGACACTGTGTAATTGCACACTTGTCATTCTCATTCATCTTTCAACAGAGTTGACACAGACTCATCCCAAACCATTATCATTCTGCAAGGAAATTACAGAAACAGTTTACCACTTGACACCTCATATGGCTGGGTATTGAGGTCCTGTTGAAGATTTTAAGGGCAGTGAACTTTCAATCCTAAGAATAGAGATGAAATTTTCCATCTAGACTTTTTTTTTTTTTTTGACTGTTGTCAAAGGACAAGAACATACTATGTCCAACATAAGATTTTTTCTTTAGGAGTATTTGAACAGAAATATATTGGAACCTAGGTTAATTTACGCAACACTGCATTTGGCATTTAACTAGTTATAAGGGTGTGACAACTAGCCAGCCTCCATTATGAGCTGTCTTCTACAGATAACTAGAATTCAATAATTGTATTTTGCGTTACACAAAATTGCCTGCAGGTACTGCAGAGTCAAACCCAGGCCAAATTATAAGCATTATAGAATCACGTCATCACAGAATCATTAAGGTTGGAAAAGACCTCCAAGATCATCAAGTCCAACCATCTGCCTATCACAACCATGCCCACTAAAATGTGCCCGTAAGTACCGCATCTATACATTGTTTTTAACACCTCCAGGGATGGTTACCCAACACTGCTCTGGGCAACCTGTTCCAATGCCTAACAACCCTTTCAGTAATAAAATTTTCCCTACCATCCAATCTAAACCTCCCCTGGTGCAACTTGAGGCCATTTCCTCTTGTCTTCTGAGTGGCAATCCAGGAGAAGAGAACTACCTCCATCTCAGGGATACCATCCTTATCTCAGGGGACATAAAGTCTCCCCTGAGCCTCCTCTTCCTCAGACTAAATAACTCCAGTTCCCTTAGTCACTTCTCATTAGATTTATTCTCTAGACTGCTCACTAACCTTATTGCACTCCTCTGGACACACTCCAATGCCTCAGTGTTTTTCTTGTAGTGAGGGGCCCAAAACTGAACACAGTACTTGCCTTCTTGGTCACCTGGACACACTGCTGGGTCATGCTCAGTCGACTATCGACCACCACCCCCTGGTCCTCCTCTGCCAGGCAGCAATCTAGTCATTCTTTCCCAAGCCTATAGCATTGCATGGGGTTGTTGTGACCAAAGTGTAGGACTCAGCACTTGGCCTTATTGAAGCTCATCCCATTGGCCTCAGCCCACAGATCCCAGCCTATCCAGGTGCCTCTGCATTGTTGGAGTTGTGTTTTTCTGTAGTCTTTCAATGCCCATCTTTTGTTTGTAAACCGCAGGAAGAAAATTTTCTTTGGCTTCCCATGATGCCAGATCACACTTCATATCAAAATAGATTAATGCTAGCCAGAGCAGTTCATGTTTATATTACAGTTTTCTCTGAGGCAATATCTTTTCTCTAATTACAATATAAGGGCATCCCCATAATGAGATCCCAGGATTATAGTACAATGACCATCCCTGTTAAGCCATCTGAGATGACTTATAACTCCAGTGAGAGGAAAAGCAAGACTTGTTGAATGTTTTGTAATAATAAGAAGATAATAAGATAATAAGAAGATCCAGGGGATAATAACCTCTGCCAAGACTGATTCACACATCAGTTTTATACAGGTAGCTTTCCACAGTTTTCAGTGGAATTCTTGATACATGAAGTTATGTCACTAGGGTCATGGTAAAATTCTATTGGAGAAGGAAAAAGGTTAACTATTTATTTCCAGTTGCCATAATAACTGCATTAAGAGTGTTATTTGCTGACTTAACATAGAATCTAAGCAAACAGACATTAATTTATACAATCAAGTAGTTTTATATCTATTGTTTGTGTTCAGTTTTCAGCAGACTGGAAACTAAAAACAATTAAGCTTCTAGAGACTATGATGATTTAAATGTTCTGGAATTTTAGCTCACAATTCCTATTTTCTTGGTAACAATTGTTATAAAAGAAAGAAGCCATGCTAGAATTTATTGCTGTAATTTATATTAGACAAGGATTTGTGATCCTTGAAATTCCCTGCTGTCTGATTTACAATACTCTTTTTCACTGTATCATCCTTAATTTTATGTAATCACCATTTGAAAGGTTTCCTGTTATGGCTGCTGCTATACTGAACTAAGGTTTTTTATCTGATTAGAATATTTGTTCTCACCATAATGAATTTTGTATATGCTGGAAGTCCCAATACTGTGTTATTGCTTGTTTGCTTGCCTGCTCTTTTGAACATGTCTTTCAGACATTATTGAGCTTTAGGAATCAATAGAATTTCAGGTGTCCAACAACCATTTAACAATTTGTGAATACTGAGTGTTGGTGTATATAACCCATATGCAGAGCAGCCAGCATATTTATTTCATTCTTTATTTAATTCCAAAGACAGCTGTTGAAAACCTCTCATATATACAATTATCTTCAATCATTTGTGAGCAGCAGTAATGATGTAAGTTTCTCGATTTGTGTGATATTAATAACTGAACTTTTTTTCCCATTTGTACTTGTTTTCTGTTTGTTTCAGAGAGAAATAGGATAGCTTTAAAGTGTGGCTCTCCTTGCTGTGGATTTCTGTTAAATTTAAGAACCTTTTTTATGTGTTGTTATTTCTAATCCTCTTAATTCTTCATGCATAATAGGTATCATGTGACTTGAGGATAAACTACATCAATAAATCCCATTATTCTGAAGAACAATAAAAATAACAAGTTGGTGACACTGAAAAAGTGATAAATAGCACTTTTTATTTTCTTACATTATTAGAATCTCATTCTTGCACTTCTGAATAAACTCCAGTTCCCAGTGCTGTCAGACTAGTAAAGCACTACCTATGTTGTTTTTGTCAAAGAAAATTATGTTATTGAACATCACAATTTGTTAAATTCCAAATCTTATTTAGGCAATTAGTGCAACCCTTGTTATCTCTGAATACGCAACTGAAAAAATAAATGAACAGTGCATAAAAAACGCACTCATGGCTCCTGAAACAAAGAGGACATTATTCAGTGAGATGCTATTTGAAGATAAGAACAACACTGGCATCATGCCTCTCCCCCCAGTGCCATGAAGCCAATCTTCTGTGACAGCTTTGATGGTTGTGGATCCCTGAGTTCCTGGAGGTTAGGTGGCTTGGGGAACACTTTTTTTCTGTAGGTAGACAGAAAACCCCAAAACAACATATGAATGAAATATGTTTGAAATTGTCCTCACAACAATTGCAGTCATCATGATTAAAGTTATGAATCCACAGGAAGGCTGATTTTGCCCATTTATACCTTCCTAGATTCTACAAACAACAGCATAAAGTAGCAGCAAAATCACCAAGTTCAGCCTAGGGCCAAGACAAACAGCTTAACCCAAGGTTCAAAAGTTGAACTTCCTTTTACATTACAAGAAAAGGAAAGATAGATGAAAAAGTGAAAGATCAAGACACAAAGAACAATCATTCATTGCTCAGTTCCTTCTGTAAGATAACTGAAAATATTGAATATAAATATTTAATACTAATATTTTCTTTGCTAACTAGACTCTAACTGAATATGAAGTAAGGGAATCAGAAGAAGACGCAGAAGTCAGGAGATTATGAAGAAATCACTCTTTTTACCCCGACTAAGTTAATGCTGACTAATAACAGGAGTCCTAGTGCATTTTCACAAGCCTGTGCAGTCAACAGAAATGTAGAGAATGAAATCATCATCCTTCTGCTGTCCATAAAAGTACTGCCACCAACTTCAGCATAATTGTCATGCTTTTCGTTCGCCAACCTGGTTTGCTGCCTTAGCATGGGCTGGAGAGTCCCTCTTTGCATCATGTCATCTGTACAATACTGCACTTCCCAGCAAAGATCCACCTGGTGTCAGATTACTGATCAGCTGCTATCCCACATGCTTATCAAGGCCCTGAGGGCACAAATAGGCTTTAACAGCCCAGGCTGTGTGGCCCCCCATATCCCTGCCCATGGCCCAGGGCCTCCGCTGCTGTAGGTGTGCCTGTCTCCAGGTGCATCACAGCCATGCCAGGCCATGCACTCTGCTGAACTGGACCCTGACCCTGACTTCCCAGCTTGACCTCAGACTTGCCACTTCACTGCAAGACTTACGTGGTGGGCACCAGGCTGAGTAGGACCCTGGCTAAGACCCTGGCTGCTGCAGCCAAACCTGATCCTGCTTTGCCAACTTACATGCCTTAGACTTGCCTTATTACCAAGTAACACCAAGTGTTCTGAACTCTCAGTTGACTCTTAGTTGACCACTACTGCCACATGTGGGTCTGCCCTGTTCCCCTCACACAGAAATGGTGGGACATGGTCCTCCCTGGCAAGTCCCTACCCTGTTGGGTATATGGTCCCCACCTGATGAACCAACCACCTGTGACTCACAGTGGAGGACCCATCTCGTGTTGTCTTACACATTCCTCAGCCCCCCAAAACTCTCAGAAGGACCTCTGCAGTCTAGTCCACCTCCAGAATTTCAGATGAAGTCACCAAGTAGCATGGCCGAAGAACTGGATGACATTTCTTCCGGAGATGGCCAACTCACATGAGTATGGAGTTCCAAGAAGGTAGCTGTCCTTCAGCTTGTAGGTCTAAGGAAATCACAAAGAAAAGAAGATGATGTACAAAAACCAGGGAAGCAGACTGAGAGGGTAAGACAGAGGGAAGCTCTTCTAAGAATTTTTTACTATTTCAATCGTTAATGAATCAGGTCTGAGACTTTTCTGTGTTTTTTGTCTTACAGTACTGCAACAATGTAATAAAAATAATTCACCTCCCATTACTGCACCTGCTTAGAGAGTTTAAATTAAAAACAGAAACACTGCAAATCCCACTTCACAATGCCTCTCAGTGTTTGAGACACTGAATTAAAGGCCTTCATTGTTTAGGAGGATTATTTCATTGCCTTCACTGGCTTCAAAGAAATAAGAATCTTCATTCACTTTTCTATTGATCCCTGTTGATCAGATTAACTTTGTTTTGGATTTCTAGTGAAACAAAAGACAAATACAAATGTTTTGAACAATTACGTGTACAGTTTTGTTGAGTTCAGGATTCTATTACCTACTACAAAGATGATTATTGGTTAGACAAAGAAAGAATAAAGGAATTCTTGTAAATTATGTTCACTAAATACCAACATTAAGCAATTACAAAATTATGAAATATTTCAGAATGGCATGTAATTACAGTTAATTCCACAATTAAGAGTGTATCTTTTATTTAGCAGCACTTGTCCTTTCATTAACAATAATTAGGATTAAGAAAGGTCAGAGAACACTTCCATTTCAACACTACAAAATCTATTTAAAACCATTCCTGCTCCCCTCATGTACTTTACACTCAGTGACTTTGCTCTTTGTTATTTTGTGACAAATGACAAAGGATCTTAATCTTGGAGTGGGCCAAGAGGCTCTCCTGGGACGTCACAAGCCAAGAGAGCCAGAATTATGTTAGCTTGGCAATAGACAAAAGCTCTTCAGCTAGGAAGTACCCTTACTTGTATACTCAGAGAAATTATCCTCAGAAGTAAAATAAATGATAATAACTGGTGCCTCTACTTTCTCACAGTGCTATTCTGCACATCTACGTGCAAGTCTGCTTCTTGTATATCCCCTGGAGGAGACCATTGAAGCACCTGCTGGGTCAGAAAGTCATTTAATCAGCCGAATGATGACTACCTTTCAAGTCTTGCTCACTCCATTCTCAGTCCTCTTCACTCGTTCCCGGACAGAGAAATGGCTTTCTAATAAAGATGGCACAGTGCTGCTTTCTGATAATGATGGCCAGATATCTCTAGCTTGCTAATGTAGCTTGTTTGCTGTATCAGAAGCACCTTACTAGCTATCATGGCACATATAAGCTATACTATGCACCCATAAGAGAGAGAAGCACCAGTGCTGTTACATAGTTCATTCTGATGAGAATTCAAAGCTGTCCAATAAATGTATCTATAGTCAATACAACTGATGCATTACACCCACATACACTGTTGCCACGTATTTTGTAGACTGCTCCATATGGTCCTGTAACATGGGCAATGATGTTAATTCCACTCTTACCTTGCTATGAGTTCAACTGCTACAAAATCATAAAGTGGTTTTGGTTGGAAAGGATCTCTGGAGGTCAGTTAGTTCCACCCTCATCTCAAAGTAAGTCCAGCTATGTCAGATTCCTCTCGGCCTTGTCCAGTTCAGTTTTGAATATCTACTTTCCCATATAACAAGCTGTGTCTTCTGCTTCTCATCCTGCCTCTCTAAAAAGAGTGTTTCCATCTCAATTACGCTTTACCAATAAGTACCTGAAGGCAGCAATAAGATCTCCCATTAGCCTGTTCTTCTTGGCTGAACAAGCACAATTCTCCCACTCTCTCATCATTAGGTGCTTTAGGCTTCTAATCATCTTGGTACTCCTCCACTACACTGACTACAGCATGTCAATACCTATTTTGCTCTGGGAAACTAAAAAAGGAGAGAGTCGTTCATATGGAATTTCACAAGTGATTCACAAGAGAAGAATCATAGAATCATTTAGATTGGAAAACATCTTTAAGAGCATCAAGTTCAACCACTAATTAAACACTGCCAAGTTCACCACTAAACTGTATCCTTAAGCATGATGGCGATATGTTTTTTAAATACCCTAGGGATGGTGACTCAAACACTTCACTGAGCAGCCTGTTCTAGAGCTCTTCAGTGAAGAAATTTTTACTAATATCCAGTCTAAACCTCCTCTGACACAACTTGAGGCATCATTTCCTCTCATCTTATCACTTGCTACTTAGGAGAAGAGACTGACACCTACTTTGCTAATAATCACTTTCTTCCTGCTGGCTAAACTCACACTATTACTGCCCAGTATGCAGTTGGTCTTCACTGAAACTGCTTCTCACTGTTGGCTCATGTTCCCTCTGTTGTCCTTTAGGTCTCTAAAGTCCTTTTACACAAAGCTGCTTTTCAACCAGTTAGTGCTAGGCCTGTATGGAAGGAGGATGTCTTCCCAGACCAGGGTCAGGAATCTACATTCACTAATGCTGAACCTCCTGAGATTCCTGCTGGACTCTTTTCTCCAGCCTACCAATGGCCTTCTGAATAACAGCCTGCCCTCCAGTGAAAGAGACACTTCCACACAGTGTTATATGACCTGTCAACTTGCTAAGGGTACACTCTGTCCTAGCTCATAGGTTAATAAGAAACTGTATGGGTTCCCACATGAACTGCTGAGAGACCATACAAGAAACTGCACCCTAGCAAGATCTTTTGATTTTTCAGGCTCAGATATTAACCTGGAAAGCAGCCCTTGCAGTGCCTTCATCTACCTTTCCATGTCCTTGGCTGCATCCCCACTTGTCCCATGGATTTGTCCAGCTGGCTGAAGTCATGCTGTAGGTGGTGTTAATTTTTTTTATTTTCTTTCTTACACTTATTTCTTAATTTCTACTATTGCTGAGTAAAGCTAAATACAAAAAAGTATTCAAAATCATATGTGTTTGAATTAATTCCCTTACTGTTGGGGAAACAGTACATATACTACATGCATGGAAGCGTGTAGTCCAATTAAACACACCAAAGCTCTTTTCTAACACTGCAAATAGATGACAGACTGTAAAGTTACTTGATATCAGGTCTAGTTGAAGGTCAGTTTGTGCCCACAGGCCAGTATTTTTCCCCAAAACATGTTCATATTAACAAGCAACTGTTAGGAACACAAAAGCAAACAACCTAGTAATGTTTTTCACTCTTGCATACATACATGCTCTTTCAAGTGTAAGTTTTAGTGCAGTGAAAAGTGTACCATAATTAGTCACACAACTGTAGTTGCATGAGGAGTAACCTGAGTCCCTAATTGCTTGAACTTACCATTTTTAAGCAGAGTAGGCACATCAGTGGAGAATGGATGACTTGGTTTTATTGTTGGTTAGGCTTTAGAGTCTCTGATGGAATAGGCACTAAATAAACATGCAGAAAGACAATCCCCTCTCTGAAATCTTAGTCAGCTACCAAGTACAGATAAACATGAAGAATATAGAGATGCTGCTTTTAGTGAAAACAACTGAAAGGGCAAGAGTGGTTTTAATATAGGGTCAAACACAGAGCTGACGAGATCAAGGGAGATGGATAAATAAGAACATGGAAGATGGAAACAAAAAAAAAAATGTGGCAATAAATGGGCAGAGGATAAGAAAGCAAGACAAGAAGATCTAAAAGAAATGATGAAAAATATACTATGATAGGACAGAAAGGCTAAAAGAAAGTAACTAGTAGAACTAGTAGTAGTTTTATATATCAGTTTTATACTAACATTATTAGCAGCTCTGTGGGTCAGTGGTAATATGGAGGTCCAAAATCCACCGAGTTGTTCGATTCCCCAAGAAGGGCTATTTTACTGCTTCTGTGCCCTAGTGACTGGGGATGATTTGAGTGTCCTGCTCCCCAGACTTCAAGGCAGTGCTGCAGTCACAAAATCTCACAACAAAAGTAAAGAAGCAAACAAAATAACAGTAGAATTCAGATGCCAAAGGCTCTTGACTGTGCTCTTCTTTTCCATTGAATGCTGCAGTTTCTGCTAGAGAAGTCTTTTTTATACCTGTAGAGCTTATTGTAGTTCAGAAGATTGTATAAACTTTTAACAATGTAAGAAATCCACAGCAAGCCTCTGTGTAGGTGGAAATGTGTTCTATCAACACAGAAGTTTGTTCAGCCATGCAGTAGCACTACATTATGGGGAAACTTCCCAACAGGTCTCAAGATGGGCTCATGAAGTGGGGATTAGTCAAAACACCAATCAATATCTGAAGAGATTATTGTATTTGAACTAAATGACCTGGTATTTATCACTATATGAAACAGCAAGTAGTTCAGACCAAGTAAATAATGTGAAGTAGAGGGAAATTGCACAGAGCAGGCTTTGTAAGGATTGCGAGATTATTGTGAGTTACTCTGGCAGTATCTACTACATCAATGCAACTGCACCAAAACTGCTTCCATGAAACATTAGAATTATTAAGGTTACTATGGAAATGTTTATGGCAACAGTCCAAGACTGTTTCCATGACACATTAGAATTATTAAGGTTAGTACAGAAATATTTATGGCAATAGTGTTCTGGGTTAGTGCAATTACAGCAGAGATGCCAGCACAGTGTGAACTACTGCAAATGCTTGCAGTTGTTGGCCTGAGACAAGGTGAGAGAGAGAAAAAAACATCTGTGAAATACTGAACGACCATGTTGTTTTCTAACTGTCTGACCCCCATGGCAATTCTGGGGAAAGAAATAAAAGGTGAAACAGAAGAGTAAATATTTCCCTGCCCATTTCCCAGCCCAGCTCTGGAGGATATAGCCTTTTACTTTCCTTGCTTTCAAAAGCATCTGCTCAGATTAGATTTGTTTTGTATCTCACTTTATTTGCATTTTCCATGCCATTCTAAAAGCATCCAGTTGTTAAATACTTGAACTTATGGACACATGTGAACATAGCCTTCCTTTCAGGTTTCATTATCTAAACTCACACTAAGCAATAGTTTACTTTATTAGTAGTCTCTTTAACTTGAGGTTGCAGAATGTATTGAGTACATAGTTCCTTGCATGTTTTCTCTTTGCATGTAGTAATTAACTCCAAAAAGCTTCCAGCTGCTGAACTGAGGGTCTTAATTTGGGCCTGTTGTGTTTATAAATGCTCATAATTCTTTACTGTCCTTAATAATGTCTGTAAGTCTCTGAACATCATGACTTAGACTTCTAAAATTTATCTTGTCTGTGAACAATGCAAAACATATGAGGAAACAGTAGAATACACGGAAAAAAGAAAAGTGTATCTATCTATATTATATAAAATGTCCTGTTCATTGAAGTAGTCCAGTTATTTTTGAAGAATTTACAGTGGATGTGATTTTATCATTATTGTTTGAGTTTTCTCAACCCCAGGCAAAACCCAAAGAATTGCAATTTTAGTCAGGGAAGTACCATGTGTAAGTAAAGTGAAACATATGAGATAGAGGACAGCATTTTGGGGGGGAAAAAACATGGTTTAATCAATAAAATAAACTCAATACTACTTTGTAGAGTACAATGACACAGCTCATGATTGTACACTAAGTTCTAGTCATTGTCACAGTGATTTAATTACCACAAAGACACAGTTCTAAAAAATGTTTGAACAGTATAGTTTCCTGTTTCTTACACCACCAATAACTCAGTGGACGACATGATTAACTTTCTTGTTAAGAAAATCTATAATATTAGTTTACCAGTTCTAAGCACCACATATTTTCTCATAGTATTGTTTTTGCTTTTGATACACTAGTGGTGTTTGATACAGGCCAAACTCAACATGTGTTGTCATTCAAATATACTCTTGTGTTATTAGAAGGAACAAATACAAAAGAGATGTGAGTCTCATGGACTTTAGCATACTAATGTAGAGGAAAGAAGCAGAAGGGGGTGTCTAATTACAATTTAGTAAGCCTTAAGTAAAGTTGAAAATCTGAGTGTATAACGGCTTAAAAATAGTCTGATTTGAGTGCAAAACTGCTCATAGGCAAAAAAATTGCCCAGGTCTACATTGGGGCTTAAAAAACAGATCAACCGTTTACATCTGTCCTTAAAATACAATCCAAACAGTCTTTTTAAAAAGTAATATTGGATAAAAGAAAAAGTTGTCATTAAAACGAAGCACATATCAATGGCTACATAAGTCAATCATACTAGGAAAAAGAGTGACTATACTTCTAAGAAAAAAGAAAGCAAAGCAAACAAAGTACACTAACTGCAACTAATGCTTAAATGTTAGAAGAAAGAGAAGAGATAAAATGATGTAAATTATGCTGTTTATAGAATATTAAAAAGAGTCTTAGGAGCTTTTGTGAGGAATTTTAATTCAACAATTTCCAGTCTAAGATTTATTTGTTTTTCCTACTGTAATTCCACAATTGAAATTATACAGCTATACCATATCAGTAATGATACAGTGGAATGCATATGTCTTCCAGAGGGGATAGGAATAAAAACACATAGCCAAATAGGATCTCTTAATATATGTATTTGGTTATCAAAATTAATGGAGTAGACTACTTTATGTAGATGTGCTGTAACAACTGCCTTCATAACTTTAAGAAAAACATTGGCCCTGAAGAATTAAAATGCCAGGTCTACAGATCTATGACTCCCACAATATCTTTAAGTCATTACAAACATTTCAGTGGAGTTGCCAGTTGATTCTAATAATACCGTGTGAAAACCATGCGTAGTAGAGGAGACCAATAAATTTATGTGCCTTTAAACAATGAGATATTGTGATAAATTTGCTGTAAGATCTGAAAATTAATACAGTCTCAGCTTTGAATGACTTAAAACTTTTTTAATGTAATTGTGAGGTTTGAGGTTTTCTGGAGTCAATATACTGTTCTCACTGTAACAGACCAAGGCTATTCTTGGGTTCAGAACTCGGTATATTTACCTGAGAGTGCAAAATAAACATCAGACTCAAACCCTTCTGGCACTAAGAAACAGGAGTTGAGGTGCTGGTGAGCAGGTAACCTCCACTGCTGCCACGGTGCCAGTAGCTTGTGCAACCTAAGATGCTTCTCTTCTTCAGAACTCCAAAAATCATGAAAATAAAAGAGAATACCTGCTCCGAAATGTAGAAGATGGAGAACGGCTAAGACTGAGGCTCGCCTTCACCACTCCTTTCCTACCCGACGTCCAGCCCACGCCCAGACCACTGTGCCGTGACCCTGAGGTCCGAGGGGGACTCTCCAAGATTCCCCAGGACTGCACTGGCCGGGACCGAGCCCAGCTGCGCTGGGGTGTCACTAAGCTGCGACTGGCTGAGGATTTGAGCAGCACGACTGCAACAGAGCAACCGGCTGTTGTGGGAAAACTAGAGCGAGCCCGTCTTCGTTTCAAGCGCCGGAGAGGAGCACAGGAGTGGGGTCAAGGTCGCCCACAGGGCCACCTGCGGGCTGCCTCCTACCTGGCCGCGGGAGCGAAGGGCTAGCGGGGGAGAATTCCCTGCCGAGTAGGCGGGTTTGGTGCTTTGAACCGTGGGTACATCTCCAGCCCTGCCTCTGCGGTACCTCTGTGCACCACGGGCTAACTAGTAGCTCGGGCTGCTCGAGTGGGAGGGAGCCACTTATTAGGGACCCGCAAACCCAGCTTTGGCTCGAACTGATGCCTCAACATTCCTGAAGCTTTATTTTAAGGTTGTCTTTTCCCTACCCCTGCCCACCGCTTAGGCATACACACCTTCCCCTTTCCCTCTTGCTGGTGCTTCACCAGCAGAAAGGTTCTTACCTACCAAAGGGAGGTAAGGGAGAAATGCCCCTTTATGTTTGCCATCCCCCGATTACCTTCATCACCTCCAGAGATACATTTTACTGCCTGTTCCCTGTTCTGACAGGGATCGCGTTGGGGCGTCCTGCGTGGTGCCAGAGCATCACTGCAGAGTGGGGGGGAAGGTGAAGTCAGTCCGACCCCTCTCTGCTCCCCACCCTCTGGTTCAGGCCTTACCGATGGCCTTGTCTTCAGTGGAAGGAGAGAGGACGGACCAAAAATTCTCGGTCTGAGCAAGAACTGTGCACTGTAGCTGAAAAACTTGGGAACTGAGGAGAAAGTTCAAGGAGAGAGGTCCCATTGCCAAACGCTGTAGAAGAGTTTCCAGTGCGGGAAAAGGGAAAAGGGAAAAGGGAAAAGGGANAGCAAGTCAGTAGAATACATGTAGTAGAACTTCTCAATGTTGCATAAAAACAAAAGCAAAGGGGTTTTGAGGGGGAGGGGGTTGTTTGTTGTTTTTTTTCTGAGGCGCGTAATCCCCCGGTTGTGATGCTTTCGGAGGAATCTTCTGACAAGTGTTGCAGCTCGGCACTGCATGCGCAGTATCTGGGAGACAAACAATGCTGTAGCAGGAAAACTTGGGAACTGAGGAGAAAGGTCAAGGAGAGAGGCTGGCCGGGTTTTGTTGCCTTGGCTGAAGAATCATAAATAATCAGAGAACTAGCATTAGCTGCACTGTCCATAAGACTGGAGGAAAAGGGAGAAAGAAAAAGAAACTGAAGATGTTTTGTGCTTCCGGCACTAACACCTTCCCGACCAGGACCTCCTCCAGGCCCTGCGCTGAGGGCAGGGCAGCTCTGGGGAGTAGCTCCGTGCCCGGCGGCTGCCTGGCGGTGCGCAAGGCGCGGAGCGGTGCGGAGGATGAGAAGTGGCGTGCAGCCCCTCTCCCCACGGTAGCCGGGCTGAGTTGCTCTGGCGTTTCGCTGCTTGTGTCCTGTCTCTCGCTCCCCACCACCACCTCCCAGCCCCTCCTCCGCCTGCTGCGGCACTGGGCGGCGCAGTGTGGCGCGGTACGTACGCGGGGCGGCGGTGGTCGGCAGCAGTGGGTCGAAGGGACAGGGTCAGTAGTAGTGGTTTCGGCGTGGCTAGTGACGGCTGGCAGAACCAAAGAGTTAAAATATAAAAACATGATTTTTTTTTTTAAATATTAATGTTCTTATAACGGAAGTTCTTATCAGTGGGTTGCACTGTACTTGGCAAACAAGCCTTTTTACCTTTTAAACAAATAATTCATTAGGTAATTAAATTCAAGTGAGATTACTCTAATTAAATATACACTGCTGTTGAATCATAATTTCTATGTGGCCTAGTTAAAGATGAACAATCTCTTATTCCTGTGGAAAAAAAAAAAAAAAAGCTTTAAAAGAATTCCCCAGTGACTGGAATAATAGATTTATACACCACCGTACAGAGGTCATTTCAAGAAAGAAGAGACACCAAACACAACATAAAGGGACTTTTCATGTCTGAAGATACTAGAATTTCAGGTTTTATTGCTAAGAGTTCTGTTAAAAGACTTTGTGGAACCTGGGAGGAAATCAAAATTATCTTTCAAAAGGCGATAAGTTATATAAATATGTGCACAAACAGAAATGTGTCTCTGAAGGTATTAGTTCTGCATAATTTCAGATGAGTAGCTACTGGGCCTCAAAGGAAACAGTGCATCTTGAAATGCTCTGAAAGCTTACATTGGCCAAAATAAGGCAGGACTTTAGCAAAATTAGAAGTAACTTTGTAGCCAACGATGTGCTATATGTCCTGGTTCCCTTTAATAGCATTAGGCGTTCAAACCATAAAGACTAATCTGGAGAGTAGAAGTTCCTGCTCTCTGCTTTGATCTCCTTCCTCTTGGCTGTTTAAAGCTGACAGTTTGGCTGAATGGCATTCACTGCTTTCATTTGTAAGACATGAGTTTCCTAGTGTTCCAGAGCTAGCAGCTACACCTGTACTGCAGGAATTTACATTGCATTGCTCCAGGATGGCATTGATTTGGGATGGGTGAAATACAAACACAAACTAATTAAAAACTGCATAATGCAGCCCTACAGGAACAAGACAGAAAAACAAATAAACACAACTGCAGCTGGCACGGCAATTGTGCCTCTGCCCCCAAGCAACAGTCTGGTGACATAAAATTATAAACCTTAAAAATCTCACATAATTGCTGTTGATCATTTCAGAGACAAAATGGAAATTATTTTGTTAATTAAGTCCAGACCCATAAAAAATTCATAGATAGGTAGACAGACGGACAGATAGCTACTGAGAGAGGCAGAGGATTCATTCTACAGATTTTTGTGTTTGTTCATGTAGGCCTGTGTGCGTAGCTTTAACAATCCGTTTGCAAAAGCTCTAAGGAAGAGAGCATCTGTGTATTCTCATTGCTATCAGAAATAAATGTAAGTTCCAACTCAGGTGGACTGATGAAGGATTAATAAAAAGTCACCACCAGGTATTGAGAAAAAAAATTAAATTTCTCTGAATTTACTTAAAAAAAACCCAACAAACAAAAATAGCAAAGTGTTAATTATATAACCATAATTTATTTTTTAAATGCTCTCTCTCTCTGAATAAAATTGTATCTGTGAATGTCTCATTATCTGCTACCTTAAGTACAATCAAAAGCTGTAGCTGCTCAGATATGGATTCCTTCCTGTACTGCCCGTGCGATGGATGTGTTCACACTTAGGGAACCGACCAAGTATCTCTGATTGCAACTTTGTATTTGTTTGGACAAAGCATATCATTCGTTCGCACCGTCAGAGGCCTGACGGATGCTGCTGTTTCTGTGAATTAAATTTGTGAAAAAAGAGTGAGGCTTTTATTTTCCTTTTACCTTTTTTTTTTCTTTTACAGTAATGTTCCTCGGGTTGGGCGTGAAGGGGAGGAGAAGAGAATCTGGCGCTCCAGAGCTACATCATCTCTCCGCCTATAATTGTTTGACACATGCCCTGTTGTCACAAAGTGGGGTTGTTTCTCAGACCCTGCTGGAAAAAAGGTGCAAAGTAATAATGAGTGTTTAACAAGGCTCATAAATCAGGGCTGATGAGAAGCGCTCAGGACGGAGGCGACGGGGCCTGGCTGCGGGTGACCAAAGAGAGGAAACCAACTCCAAGGTCCTGCGGGGCCGCAGCCATGCTACAGGCACCCCCCCAAAAAAGTACACGTCATCAAATGAAACACGGTCCCACGCTAAATCATATATAATACACTTAATAAAAACTCAGTCAACAGATCCAAATAGTCGACAGTCGGCACATAATTAGAATCTAGGTGAGATATATTAAATTAATGGATTCAGTCCTGCACAGATGTATCATTAAAGTGTATAGGATTGATACTTAACATGGTAGAGTTATTTTAAACTTACACATAAAAAAGACAGCGAGGGGAAACAAATAAAGAAAAAAAAAAAGACAGTGAAACTACTTACTGAGAACAGTCAGAAAATTAGCAACATACGGATAATATTTTTGGCACTTCCCC
>VWZO01002293.1:0-12548 GCA_013396975.1 Bucco capensis
TCGTTCGCGAAGCCTAGCCATACATACTTAAGTGCTATTTTGAATCATACCTACAAGAAATGCAAGGTAGTGCTCAGCCTTGGCAGTGTCTTTAAGAATTTTCAAATGCCTTAGCGTGTCATGTTTTCCTTCAATTTCCTTGTATTTAAGGAATCTTCTGTATATTAAGAAGTGTAGGGTTTCATCAGCAAGGTTTGTCTGGACATTCAAGGGGCAAGACTACTTGGGAACAATTGGTACTTTTTTGTAATATCCATTATTGTCCTTTTCTTTGAATTAGATGCCACAAACAACCGAAAAAACTTGCAGAGATTAATACAGACATTGTGCACATCTGTAAGTGATGATTTGCATATGCTTGCACCATGCTTGTATGTCTCTGAAAATATCTGAAATGCTCTGCAGTATCCTGGTTTATAACATCTCCTTTGCCACAGTTTACACATCAAGAATGCATGCTGAAAACAGGAAACACACATGCAGAGGGTAGGTAAAAGGGATTACAGTATAGAGATACTTGGCAGAATAGTCCCAGTTTAAGAGTAGCATAAGCATCAGGCTTGCATAAACAAATTAGTGTTTAACCCACAGATGTATCTAATGACCATATGGATTCTGCATGTTTACAACTGGAAAAAAACCCTCTGAGCTTTTCTATTGTTTGCTGACTTTCACCGTATAGTATTAATTTTATTTGTGAAAATCAAGTTATTCACTGGGATATAGAAAGTTCTTGAAAGGAAATGGAGTTATTTAATATATGCCACAGGACAAGACATATGGGCTCTGTTTTCTGCTGCCTTGGAGTTCTCATGTCCTAGGTGAGTTACGAGGCATGTGACCAAATATACAACTGCATTTCTTAAACCAATTTATTGCCTTTATATGATATTTCTCTCAGATTTCCTCCCTAACAGTTGGCTCGGAGATTGAAAACTTCATGATCTTTCCAGCCTCAGGCAGCTGCAGAACTTCATTGGTGTCTGAAATCCCCCTTTCCCCAAAAGTGAAGTGTACAAGCCTGCAGCAGGCAGGCAGCCTCGAAACCCCTCTGACCTCCACTTTGCAGGCTGTTACTCGGCACATCTGCCAAGCAAGGTAAAATGCCACCACCAGAGAGTACGCAAAGCCTGCCAACCTTGGGACTCTCGGCAGTCCCTGGGCTCAAACCGGGAGGGGCAGTGAGATATGAAGTGATGAGAAAGGGGCCCACTCGTGTGTGATGGGTCTCTGTGCTTCCAGCCTCGGCTGTAGGCAACAGCTCTGCTCAGTGTTTCAGTGCTGACGGCAGGAAAAGCTTTAGCCAAATGGTTGCTTAAACCAAACTGTAATAAGGTATGGCACATTGTATTTCTTTATGTTTTTACAACTGTTCGTTTTGGGCACCACAGAAACTTCTCATTCTTTTTTGGCTATAGAAGTCCATTTTTCAAGGCTTTTCTCCTCCTCTTTCCTGAGGAGATCAACAGGCAGCAGGCTGGGATGAGCGGGAGAAAGCTGCCGGCTTTGGGCCGTGCCGGGTAGGTTCACCTTAGGGCAGGATGATTGCAAGAAACGAGGTTCTCCCGGCAAGAGACGGACAGCCCGGCCTCAGCGCTGGGGCACAGCATCCCCTCCGGCGCGGGCCGGCTGTGCCAGCCCGTGTCCCCCCCACGAAGCCTTTGCTCCACAGAGACCCCCAGGGCGGCCTCAGCTCTCGCAGTGGACGGTGGCAACAGGGCAGCGGGCAGTGTCCTCTACGCACTCCCTGCAGTGTCGGCGGCAGCCTCCGCTTTCTCCCTAGCACCATCCTCACCATGCAATCGCACTGCGGCACAGCGTGCAAGTTTCGCGGGACGGGGGATCCCCACTGTCTTGCACACGGCAAAGCTGGCCTCGGACAAGGGTAGTTTGACACTTCTCCCGGTGTGTCCGTGAGCTCCGCGGTCTCCCGACGTGGGGCCGGGAAACCCAGGGAAGGGAAAACCGGGACACGGCGGCGGCTGAAAAGCAAAATCCCCCGCGGCCTCGGTGCTTCGTAGCTAGGGAAAGACGAGGAGGAGGAGGCACGAGGCCGGGTTGGCTACAGTGGTGGTGCCGGTCTTGGCAGGCAGCTGGCGACGGCGCGGGCAGGGCGGCTCGATCCGCTCCCTCCTGCCCGGGGACAGCCCCGCGGCCGTGAACCGCGGGCATGGGCCGCGGGAGAAGGGGTGGCGGGAGTTGAGTGCCTGTAGAAGACATGGGCGAGATCCAGCCCGCTGAAGTCGTTGTGAGTTTAATTGCTTTCCTCTTTTATGGAAATTAATCGCGGCTTTGTTTTATGGGGATCTGAGTCTGAGAGGGGAAAAGGGAGAATGTGAGCGGGAGTTGCATCGGCCATGTTCCCCGGAGCTTGCCTAGCGCCTCGCCTCCGGGCTTACGCCCGTTTGTCAAACCTTGGCATTTGCTGACAGGGACACTAAAAACAAACAAACAAACATGCAACAAACAAATAAAACCAACAACAACAACAAAAAAATCCCACCCTAGCAAATCTGAGTGAAGATGATTTAGTGAAGATGATTTGGGGGATGATTTAGTCGCCAAGAAACACCAGCCGAATCAGATGCCGGATCGACGGGCAGTCACGGTTTGCCTTAAAAACAAAATAAAACTTAAATCAGTCCTCAGTGTGCAGCCCGAGCCTGTCTGTCGCTGGACGGCAGCCCGGGGCTGGGACCCGGCCCGCGGGTGCGCTCGCTGCCGAGCGGCATCTCTGTCCTGCGCCCACCGGCAGCGCTCCTCTAGCCAGCGGCTGTTGGGAGCCAGCGGCGCGCCACCCGAACCAGGGTGCAGGAGTGCACTGCACCGGACAATGTACTCCCTGCCTCTTCCCTCGGCAGTGCTCCTGTCACGAGTCGGAGCTGGCCCGGGTACCCCAGCGGGTCGCTGCTGCAGCAACACCGGCCGATTAACTCTGCTCCCGGCCACTCCTTCTCCCCTCAGGCGCCGGCTGCGAGCGCGCCCCTGGCTCTCTCCGAAGATTTTGTCCCATTCATTTTAGCGGAAGAGAGTCCCGAGCGATCGCAGCCACCCACTGGTGACAGCGGCTGTTTGCTAATGTCTGAGCAGCCTCGTGCGTGCACCACGAACCTCAGCCGCGGACCGTGCTCCGCGGGAGCGCCGGACGAGTCCCGCCGCGGGACCGAGCTGCCTCCGAGCTGCAGCCCCGTTCCCGTTCTCGTCCCCGTTCTCTGGCCCCTCTCCGGCGCATTTCTGTGCTCAGGACTGGGTGGGTGGTCAAGGTTTGCACCAAGCTGCGCTTCCAGCAAAGGGACTGGTTTAGTCTGTCCCTCTAAGGGAGGACAAACACAGCCTATCTCTCCCGCTGGACAGAGTCCAGAGCTCTGGATGTATTCTTTTTTGAGGGGGGTGGGAGAGAGCGAGGGGAGGCCGGGATAACCGCGGCGGTGTCGGCACCAGCGGGACGCGCAGGTGGAAGCCGGCAGCATGGGGTGTACGCTCGGGAGCCCGCGGAGAGAGCCGTTGCCTCCCCCACTCCTCGGCGAACCGCGGCCCCTGTCTCCCGGGCGGTGCGGGAAGAGCTCCGCGCCAGGTGCCGACGGGACGCCCACCTCAGCTGTCCCCGCAGCCGCGGGGCCGGAGCGGGCCGGAACAGGCGCCGGCGCCGGGCGAAGCGGGCAAGACGCCTCGCCGGCCTCCAGGGGGCGCTGCAACACCGCGGGCTGTAGTTGTCGCTGCCTAACGCGGGGCTCCGGGCACCCCACCCCTCTCCAGCCCCACCGTGCAGCCCGGCCATGCCCCGCGCCTGTTCAGGGCACAGGAGGGAGCCGGGTTCTGCCAAGGACGAGCAGGCACCTGCCCAGGCAGTCAGCGCCCGTGTTCTGCAGGTCGCGCTGTGGCCGTCGATGGCGGCCGCGTGCACCGGGCAGCGGGGGAAGGCCCGTGGGGGCGGGAGGGGCCCGCCCGGAGTGGACGCTGAAACGTAACGCGGAAGCGCGGGACTCCGACAGGAGTCAACGTACCGTGCCCCCGGTGGTATCACCCCTGCTCCATGAGTGTTAGCGGTCGCGGAGCCCCCCGACGTCCAAGCGACCCCAGGCTCCGTCGGGTGCAGAGGCGGCGGGCAGTGCGGTGGTGCCGGTGAATCTACCGGTAGCTCTCGCCGCGCACCTGCTGTCCGGGCCGGGCGGCGGCGAGCAATGGTCACCGGGCGCTCCTGGCCAGAGCAGACGTGCTGGGCTGCTGCCGCGCTGCCTGTAACGAGATAGCGCGGCTTTCCCCGCTCCTGGCGTAGCCGAAACGTACCACGAGCGACGGTGGAGCAAACAGCCCGGGCGGCAACTCCGCACCATTCCATTCCCCTTCTCAGTCCCAGTACTTTGAAGCTTTTTCGTTAACTGATTGGTTTGGGTTTTGGTGAGGTTGCTGTTGTTTGTTGGGGTTTTTCTGTTTGGTTGGTTGATAAATTGATTTTGATTGTTGGCTAGTTTTGTTGTTTGTTTTTGTGTTTTGGAGGTTTTTTCCAGCAAGTTCGGCTTGTGTTTCCTTGCTGTAAAGAGCAAGAAATTATGGTTCTTCTGAAAGAAAAAACAACCTTCAGACCTTGTGTCCAGCGGAGGATCCTCCTCGGCATCCTCATGCCAGCAGTGCGGGACGGAAAATGCGATGTAAACTGCCCTTTCTGCTTCCTTCTTGAGGTGACTGGCTTCGCTCCAGAACGCAAAACAACGAGGGCATGCGGGTCCCTTCTCCGCGCCGTGCCCGAGCCCCCAACCCGGCCGTGGCCGGAGAGCTCTTGCCCCGCGCAGGCTCCCGCTGCCGCCCGCACCAACCCGGCATCCGGCCTGGGGGGATCCCTCCTGCACCCGGAATTGTGAACTTCGGAGTCCTGACTGCCCAGCAGAAGAAATATTATTTATTAAGGGCGTCTGGGATTTAAAACAGGCCATTTTCGAAGAAGGACTTCACGAAAAGAAACGAAAAACCGCCTGAGCGCCCTGAGGCAGCCGCGGGCTGCAAGGAGCGCCAGCCTCGGCTGCACTGCCCTGCCAAGGGACACCTCCAAACCTCCCTCAGCAGATTCTCCCTCTCTTTATTCAGTTTTTTTTTTCTACTATGTACTAAAATCTACTACTAAAATCTGCTATCTAAAATTCTACTATATACCCAAACAAACAGATGCAGCCGTCACTTGCGTCCTCCTCTCTTCGTGGGCTCGACCGAACGGCCACAGCCTCTACCTTGAAAGTTTTTCAAAGCTGGTTTTAAATGCCATTTCTTCTAACATTTTTTAATACTTCTCAAAGCCTACCTCCAATCTCCACCTCAGATTATACAATAACTTCTCCATACATGTGATTTAAGTCATGTACAACACAAGATAACGTTACAGATAAAAATTCAACCCAAATTTGTTGTATGCAACCACCCGTATTTCAGCTAACAACGAAAATGGATACAAGTGTTTTAATCGAGAAAATTGAAGAGGTCACAGAGGCCCCATTTGCAGTAAATTCCCCGGTAATAAATCGAAACTGCTCTCGAAACTGTTTGTCTGTTCCAGGTAGGGATTGTGTGCTTAGTCACCGCGCATGGGGATACCTCCGTAAAGGTTCTCTTGTATCCGCCTTTAGTCGTCTAAAGAGCAGTTAAAGTGCAAAGCGGACCGCTGAAGTGTCGGTCCATAGGGCGACCGAACACGACCGCCACGGAGCCATTCGGGCGTGAGCTTTACCTGCACCTACATGTCCCCTCGGAGGCGTGAGCGCCCACAGAACTCCCATGCTGTGGGCTTGGGAGGGTTATTTTAGGTATTTAAGCGGCTAACACCGCATGTGTCACGGCGGGTGGCCAATGCGAGAGGTGAGGCGCAGGGACCGAGCAACTCGCCGCGGCTGGCAGGGGGGCAGGGACGGCGGGAAGCTCTAGAAGGCAAATGTCACCTTAGGTGACGCGGAGGATTGGGGGTCCAGGGGGCGTCCTGCCCCTTTAAAACCCAGTTGCTACCCAAACACAAGTAAACAGTGGGGCTGGCGGGGCGGACATGGCCGGGGGCGGTCCCGTCCCGTCGGGGCGGAGCGGCGCNGCGCGCCGAGTCTCGCCGGGGTCGAAAGCGGGAGGCTGCGCGCGGGTGGCGGTCTATGCCGGGCCCCGGGACTGCCGCGGCCAGAGCTTCCAGCTGCCGCCCAGCACTCCGCAACATGCCAGCCACTGCCTGGCCCCGGCCCCTCTGAGCGCCCCCGCTCTGGATCTAATGTCTCCGTGAAAGTGGCGCGGTCGCTGCTTCGGCTTTGCCCCGGGAGGAGCAGCCGGCTGCGGTAGGTAAGTGGCTCCCCCTGCCCGCTGCCGGGCAGGAGCGGGGCGGCGGGGATGCGGCTGGGCCCCAGGATCGGAGCGTCCCTTCGGCGGCAGGCAGCGCGGGGCCGCCGGATTTACTTTCAGTTTGCAGCTCGGCTAGGGTGCGCGGCCGGTGTTCTCCACGCGAAATTCCTCGTAGGGAGGTACCACCCCGTGCGTGGGCTATGGGACTGACCCGCGGGTCGCGCTGCAGAGGTCCTCGGTCCGTGGAAATGTACCTGTCTGCGCGGGCAGCGGCGGCCGCGGCTTCGGGTGAGGCTGGTGGGGAGTGGAGGTGTCCCGCGACCCGCCCGCTCCCCGGGAAACTAGAGCAGCGCCCTCGGGGCACGGCTCCGGCTCCTCTGCGGGAGGAAGAGGAGCGCCGACCGGGCCAGCGGGTCGGCAGCAGGCAGGCAGGCGGAGAGGGGTGTGAGGCACTGACGAGGCACTGGGCTTAATTTAATTAAGCGCTCTGAATGGAAAGGGAAAAGGAAGTGCCAAGGTTTAGGTAACATCCGTGTTTGGTTGACTTTTCCCCCGTACTTCATTATAAGTAGCCTTAAAATCATGCACGAGGGCACTTTCTGGTCTTTTTTGATAGGTTTTCATAAAGTTACCTCCGAGTACAAATAGTAACAGGTACCGTGGTTCAGGCAACAGTGTAGTACTGAAAATTTCTGCATTAAAATATGACTTTCGTGCTTGGAGTTGTTTTTCGGACTTGACTTTGACATGAAAACGAGCGCCGTGCAGTGACATCCCCACACATAGCCACCCAATGCGGGTGAAGCTCTGCCCTACAGAAATACTGTACCTACCTCGGTCATAGCTCATTGCCGGTGGCTCAGAAACCCAGCTACAGTCAGCTGGCGTGGAGGCAGGAGCCACGGTAGCAGCCAGCGAAAAGAGATTTTATTGCCTCTCTGTAGGTTCCTGGCGGAAAGCATATAGGAACTCACACCACGACATCTTTAAAAAAAGTTTCTATATATACCCCCCCCCCAAAAAAAAAAAGTTCGCCATATGTGATGGTATGGTATCGATGACACTGCCCGCGGTCTCGATACAATCACAAGAGAGAAAAACAGGGCATCAGCGGAGGGAATCCAGGAGAGCCAGGATTCAAGGAAAACGAAAACGGGTGGGTAGTGCTGCCATTCATGCTCAACCTCGTTGTCGCGGGTTTTTTTTCCCCCGGAGAGCAAATTCAGTGCGATGCCACAAATGGGAAAGACAGGTATTTTAGGAAAATATCGAGAGTTCACTTTCCAGCCGGAGGCTGCACCATGCCAGGGAGTGGCCCGAACCGTGTGGCAGCGGTAAGGGCTGCGGGGCGGCGGTGGCCCAGAGGGACAGGGGCACAGCTTCTGGGGCGCTGGCTTTGTGCTCCGAGAGTTTCCTTTGTTTTAGTTGTTGGTTGGGGGTTTCGCTTTAGGCTTTTTTAGGAGCAGAGTGTCTTCTTTATTTTGGAAACTACGTATTACCAGTACCTCCACCCCAATCCCCGGAGGTGCTGAGGCACCCTTGGCCCTACCTTTTGTTTACAGGCCCGGAGAGACCCCGGCGCTTACTCTCACCGCTTTTTTGGGTGATGGCAGCCGCTTGGCTGCTGGAAGTGAGTTCTTACCGAAAACAAAAAAAAAGGAGAGGGCAAGGGCTTGCCTCCCTCGCCGATGCCTGCTGCTCCGCGGGAGAGGAGGGTCTCCCCGGGGACGCCGAGGAGTCTTCCTGGGCGGCGGGAGAAGCGAGCCCAGTTGTTTCGCTTGAATGGGCTGAGTAAAACTCGCTGACAGTCATACACCGTTCATTAGCTCACAGTCCCTCCGCTCCAGCGGAGCTCCCGGCCCGGGAACGTCGGAGGGGTTACGGGTTGCTTGGCCGCAGGGCTCCCTCCCACCGGGGCAGCGCTCTCCCCTTCCGACCCTGCGGGATGGAGGGAGCCGGCTGCCGGGCAGTGCCGTGCCGGGCTGCAAGGCAGCCCTCGGCGGGCTGAGGAGGCCTCCGGGCCGGCCACTTTTCTCGCCGCCGATGGCATGGTCCGGGCCCGGGCGGGCTGTGTGGGGCGTCCCCGGCCATCTGGAAGGGATCTCGGCGCAAAGTGAATTTATTGAGGACCTGCGGCGCGGGGGGCTGGGTAGGAGGTGTGCGTGCGGGGCAGGAGCTCCATTTCTCTCCCTCGGTTATCTTGATAAATGAGTTGTTGTTGAAGGAAGAAAAATAAGCACTCGAGCTGGGATAAACGCAGGGTTTATTTCTCCCCCTCCCCCCGCAGTCCCCCGGGCCTGCCTCGGCTCCCCGTGAGCACCCTGCTCCTTCACGGGGAGGCCCCAGCCAGGAAGGGTCGGGGCCTCCGCGCCCTCGGGAGGCCAGGAGGAGGCTGAAAGCGACGCCGGGGGCCAGGTCGGCGCGGATGGTAGGAGGGAGGCTGTCCCGAGGGGTCCCCGAGGTGGTCGCTGTGGGGGTCGGGAGCGAGGCTGCCGGGAGCGGAGCGGTCCTGGCTCCGTTCCGGGTGTATTTTTCCACGATTCGTTTGATTTGAATCCGCAGCGTCTTCGGTTGGCTCGGTGCTGGGGTTCTCTCCTTTTTATTTTAACTTGGGGTAGGTGTTTTGGGGAGTGATACTTTTTAAATATTTTAAGCTTTAGCTTCTCCAGTCGAAGCAATTGCGTCGGTGGGTCGATGGCCGCCGGCGGCCCCGGCGAAGGACGGGAGTCGGGGCTGCGGCGGGGCACTGGGGCTGCAACGAGGCCGCGCACCGGAGCCGTGCCTGGCCCGCCCTGGCTCTTCCACGGCGCTCGCCTCGGCTAAGGGGAAGCACACCGCTTTCAGTAAAAGTCTCTTTTCCCTCCTTTCTCCTTCTTTCTTCCCAGGATTTTCTCACCGTCTCGAAAGCCCAGCAGAAGCACCAGCCGGCCTGTGCCTGCCCCGGGAAGATGGGAAGCAAGGCTCTGCCAGCCCCCATCCCGCTGCACCCGTCCCTCCAACTCACCAACTACTCCTTCCTCCAGGCTGTGAACACCTTTCCCGCAACTGTGGACCAGTTGCAAGGTCTGTATGGACTCAGCGCTGTGCAAACCATGCACATGAACCACTGGACACTGGGGTACCCCAATGTGCATGAAATCACCCGCTCCACCATCACGGAGATGGCAGCTGCCCAGGGCTTGGTGGACTCCCGCTTCTCTTTCCCTGCGCTCCCCTTCGCCACACACCTCTTCCACCCCAAGCAAGGGGCCATTGCCCACGTTCTCCCAGCCTTGCACAAGGATAGGCCACGCTTTGACTTTGCCAACCTGGCCGTGGCCGCCACGCAGGAGGATCCCCCCAAGGTGGCGGAGCTCGCCAAGCTAAGCCCCGGACTGGCCTCGCCTCTCTCTGGCATCAGCAAGCTGTCTCCGGACAGGAAGCCCTCCCGCGGCCGCCTGCCCTCCAAAACGAAAAAGGAGTTCATCTGCAAGTTCTGCGGCAGGCACTTCACCAAGTCCTACAACCTCCTCATACACGAGCGGACCCACACAGACGAACGGCCCTACACTTGCGACATCTGCCACAAGGCTTTCCGGAGGCAGGACCACCTGCGGGACCACCGGTGAGGGACCACCGCGACTGGGCCGGGCCGTGGGAAACCGAGGTGGGGGGAGCCACTCTGGGGGGAGGGGGATGTGTGAGACTGAGCGTCTTCGGGAACTCTGGGCTGAGCCGGGAAGGCAGCAGAAATCCCTGTTCCTATTCCGCGGCCGCGGAGGAGCCAGGGCAGCCAAAACCTGCGCTCTGCATGGGGCGGAAACCCGTGTTGGGAGGCTGGGGTGAAGCCCCCGAGGCTGTTGTGCTTCTGAAGCACGGTCCTGAGCGGTGCGGGGAGGAGGACAGGGCGCAGGTGGGCGCTACCCAGCTCTCCTCCCTCCATCTCTACATCCCGCGGCCGGTGGATCCGTGCTGCCTTCGGGTGAGAGGGGGCTCGGATCCCGCTGGTGGAGCAGATGCTGTCCCCATCTGTCACCAGAGAGTACAATCACACCTAGATACGAATTACTGCAAATATTTTGAACCTATAGGCGAGTGTAACCACAAACAGAATTGCGGGACGTGGGGTGCGAGGGGAGAAGAAGGAAGGAGCAGGGTGGGTGCGTTTGGGGGGAGCCAGGTGTGGGGCAGCGGGGCCCGGGGATGGGTGGTCCCTGTGGTCCCGGCAGAGCCGCTCACCCCTCGCGTTGACTTCCAGGTACATCCATTCCAAAGAGAAACCCTTCAAGTGCCAGGAGTGCGGGAAGGGCTTCTGTCAGTCCAGGACACTGGCGGTCCACAAAACCCTACACATGCAGGTGAGCCCGGCGTTCCCCGGACTCTTCCGAGCGTGTGCCGCCGGCACGGATATGGCCCGGTCCGGCCCGCCGCGGGGCAGGGGCGGTGGCTGTCCAGGGGAAGGGATTCTGGTGCGGAGGGGAGTGAGGGGGCTCTGGCACTTGACTGTTCCGTGCTTCCCCTGAGGGAAGCGGCCGGCTGTTACCTCCCCGGCCGCGGGAGATCGCGTAAAAGCGGCAGCCGCAGGAGACGAGCTTGACGCTGGCGCACATGCGGTTGGCGGCGGGGAGCGGGCCCCCGTTTGGTTCTGTCCACGTCGCTGCTTCGAGGCGTTTTTCGCTGAGGGCTGCAGCCGTGCATCGGCGGCGGCAGGCAAAGGCATCGGAGAAGCCTGGGGGTGCGGGAGGAGCTGAGCGCCCTGTCCGCCTGCCGGAACCGCCAGCGGGCAGCAGGAGCCCCGGAGTGGGAGGATGGCGCGGCAGCAGCTTTCTGTGCGCCCTAGCAGCTCGAAATGCCGGGAATCGAAAAGTATAAAATAACCCTTTTGGGGCAGGACAGGGCGAGGTAGGCAGTCTCCTGTCTGTCTGGGTCTGCTCTTGTCCGTGTCCAACCCTGATATTTCAAGTTCTGTGTTGCAATAAGAAAAAGTGCAGTGATACGTTAAATGAGGTAGTTTGTGAAGGATTAATCCTTTGCTTGCTTCAAATCTGAACAGGAATCTCCACACAAATGCCCCACATGTGGAAGAACCTTTAATCAAAGAAGTAATCTGAAAACTCACCTTCTTACCCATACAGACATCAAGCCCTACAACTGTGAGCAGTGCGGCAAAGTGTTCAGGCGAAACTGTGATCTACGGCGGCACAGTCTAACTCACACCCCACGGCAGGACTTCTAGAGCAGCCAGGGACCCTGCGCCCGCTCCGGCAGCTCCAACTTGCCCATTTTGCTCAAGGACTGTGTTGTAGGAACTCACAGACATGCACACACACACACACACACACACACACGGAGACTAAAAGGCAGACTCGGGGCCAAGCTTTCCTACCACATGTCTGCGAAACTCATTTAGAGAGTGTGGACTGCAGGATCGGGCCCCTCTCCAACCCACACCCAGGCGTAAAGCTCATCTTGTAGATACTCGCGGCTCATTTTAGAGCTCTGTACAGAATGTGGTTTTCTTTGTTTGTTTTGTAACATCATGTCAGATGCACATCAATAACAAATTGGGGAGGCAAAGTATCTCTTAAAGGTGTATTTCAAAATAAATCTTTTTTCTCCCCCAAATACCTCCTGCCTTGTTGTATTATTCTCTGAACATTTGGGCTTTTTTTTCTGCTGTGTCAATGCAATGCTAAAGCATATTGAATAAATTTCCTAGCAGGGTAATTGTACTGTCACAACAAATTTGGTGATCGCTTTTGTTTGGCCTGTTTCACTGTCACTGTTGTGTTATCTATTGTTAAGTAAAATGAAAGTGCCATATTTGAGAGTTTATAGCTCTATTACTTAATAGTATCAATGTCTAAATATTAACTTCTGTAATTTTTTTTTTTCACAAATGATTTTTTTTTTAAAGAAGAGAAAGAAAGAAATACTTGCAAATAAACAGATCTTAGGAAATAATGCTTAGAGCCATTCTTATGCCAAAGCGGCTTATTAGTAACTTATTTGCAATCAGCCCATATATTGTAAAAGTCATCCCTCTCATGGAGATTGCAGCAGACAGCCTTCTGCCAGTAGACTTTGGACACAGGCAATTCACCTGCGTAGACAGGGACTTTATCCTGCAGAAGACGATCCTTTCCTGACAGTTCTGGAAGCAAACAGTGAGGTGCAAATATTGCCCCCTGCCCTGGGACCCCTTTGCAGGACCCTGTGGGCCCCTCAGAGAGCAGCAGTGCTGGCAGCTGGAGGACCACCTCCCC
>VWZO01002293.1:12577-80011 GCA_013396975.1 Bucco capensis
CCGCACTGCTGAGCACAGGTCACACCTGGGGGCTGGGGTGGGTGGATGGAGGGGCACTGAGGTGAGGGGGCATTTCACCCTTCTGAGAGACCCTTACCCCACCATGGGCACACACTCCTTTCCTCCTTCCCTTACCACCTCTGTGAGTCCCTAGTTGCCCCCTGTGGGAGTGACTCTTGGTAGCCTGGCATGCCCATCCCATGGGCTGCACACTCAGCCAGAACGCAGGTAGCAAGATGGTGGCACTGACACACAGGCTCCCATCCCTTGTTACCCTTGCAAGACCCTCACCAGTGCCTCGGGTCCCCTCTGGGAAAGCCTGGTAACAGCATTGAGACATTTTCCTTGATGTGCTGCAAAGTGGCTTGGATTCCGTCCTCTGTCACCCCACTGCTTTTGTCATGCCCAGCAGTGTCTTGGGAGGTTTGGGGTCCCAGAAGTTGTTCTTTCCCAGACTAGGGACACACATCCTGCTCTAAGTCTCTCCCAAACTATGGACCAACTTAGAATATCAAGGAGAAGTTTTTCTTCTTGGTTCAAGAAGCCCTGTCCAGATGGGGAGCGATCCCCTTGCACCCAGCTCAGCAGGGAGGACTCCACTCCTGGGCCCCACCTAGCAGGGTTCCAAGGGCTCTGGGATGGTCCAGGCCCATGGGGAGCAGATGCTGACAGATCTTGGCTGGCTGCAGTGTCCACATCCCCGAACCTTGTTTGCCCTGCAGCAGGGAACTACGTTGCCTGAACCTTGTTAATGAGTAGCAAGTCAAAACCAGCAGTGCCTGGGCTGCCATCAGGCCATCAGTGCAGAAAGGGCTGCATTGCTGCCTTGGCTGTTTATTGTCTGTCTGCTGTCTTCTGCAGAATGCTGCCGTACCCAGGCCGGAGCAAAGGGCAGGTGGGGTACCTAGCCATCCCTTCTCTGCCCTGAATTGAGGCAGCCAAGTGAGTTTCCACTGCTACAGCAGATTCCGTAGTCTCAAACACAGCCAAAATTTCTTAGGTGGTTAAGGCCTATCTCTCCATCTGCTCCTGTCCAGCAAGTTGTTTCTGAAGCCAGAAATATTAGTCTGCCGGTTGAAGAACAGCCTCCTTACTCAAAGTTTATTTAAGGGCCATCTTCCTCTTCACTCGCCGTGACTTGCAACCCCTCCCTTGCTGGGGTGCTGGACCCTTGGGACTGCCTTCCTTCCCCTACCCCATCCTGGCAGCTCCTGTACTCCCTCTCCAAACTACTCTACTCTCCACATTGCTCCTCTCCAAACCTTGTCATGGACATCTCTCACTCCTTCTCCATGGGAATCTTACCGATATCTGATTTCTTTCTGTCTGAGTTTTGTAGTCCCTGTGCATTCCCACTCTCCCAGTAGGTTATTTCCTCCAAGTTTCTCTATCCTTATTGTTCTCTGAGTTCCTGTCCCCAGGCCCTTTTGCATCCCCAAGTACACGCTGGGGAGGCTGGGATAACTCTGTTCAAGTAAACACCCTTGTCAGGATACATATGGGCTTAGTCCACTCCTCCTAGGTCAAGTTCTATGCGCAGTTTGTTTGTAAAGATCTTAATCAGATGAACAGTATCAAAGGACTAAATGAAAATGATTGCATATAACGAAGTTTTTATTTAATTGTCTGGAGTTGCTTGTTTAATTATCTTCTCCCTGAGCAGGCCCAGATTGTAAATTTATCTTCTGAAGATTTAAAAGGTTCAGTGGCCAGAACAAAGCCCAAATTGCTGAAGAGGGACGGTGACAAGTATCTAACTGTTGATCCCTGGACTCTTTTTTAAATTTAAACCAGTAGCTATCATCTTAAAATGTCAAAGGATGATGTAGTATTTCTTTTTACTATCAATACACTTGCCTATGACACTGACACGCTCCATTTGCTCTTTAAAAGATCATCCCTTCCTGGGAAATTTCAGAGACAGCTATAAAGAACATGTTGAAATACGCATATGGTTCTTTGGTTTTAGACCTGTTGGGAACAGAAACAAGTTCTCCAAAGCTATCTTTTGGGAAGGGCTAGATCTTTTATAGTTGTAAAGTGCCATACTGACTTTCACAATGCAAACACTAAATACACCAATATCCCTCTCTCTGACTGCTATTTGTGGCTGTGTAAAGTATCCTCCTTCTCTCTGGAGCTCAGTTCCAGACACAGCACACAGATCCCTGCTTCTGCAGTTTCCGGGAGCTTCCCAAACCACCTGCCTCCTGCCTCCTTGTGTTGCTCTTTCTGCTATTGCTCCTTCTTTTTTGGCACTTATTTTTTCTCCCTGGCTATTCTGTGTATTTTCTTGTCTTAGAGGCAGTTGCTGCAGTGGGGTAGTAGGGAGAAGGACTAGCTGTGCTACATACTGGGGAGAAAAAACAGCAGATAATAAGATATAATGTGGCTATAATCCCCCTCTTTTGTGGGCAAATCAGATTAAAAAATTATAGACCTTTATGTCGCATCTGAAAACTGAGCTCTTTGTACATTAGTTGCTGAAATGGATGCTGTCTGCAGCTGATGGTGGGGTAGCTCAACCTAGCTATGTGTACATATCACTTTTCTGCTCTTACACAGCAACAGCACACTATGTTATTCCAGATCAGCACTGACTATTCATGATGCCAGTGCAACTTTGCTGACAAAGCCCAGCTTTGAACCAGTACCACCTCAGGAATAGGTACACCCCAGATCTAAATGGAAAACAGCCCAGCTGCAACCTAGGAACATGGCATGGCTGTGTCTGGCTGGGGCTAAGGGCTGGTTCTGAGGGTCCCACTATTTAAGCCCTTTGAGTAAAACATGAGAAAAATCATTATGTATTGAACTCCACTTCCCCCCCCCATTTCTTTTTTCCTCTTTTTTTCTTCTCACTGCTGTACTTCTGGATGTTTTCTTCAGGAGCTGCTTCTCTCACTTCTGCCTCATCCTGTACTACACTCTGCCTCCTGCCTTTTGCCTTCCAATATCTCACCCTGTGTTTCAACCTCTCTTTTCCTAAACAAATTCCCTCACACAGACCTTTTGGTTCTCTCTTTTTGAACCATCGCAGTTTCCACTTGTTGCCTCAATCTGTCCTGCAGCCACTAGCCCAAACAAGCTCCTCTTAATTCACTAACTCAGACTTTGTTTTCCCTTTCTGGTACTTTTCATGTACTGCCATTCCTTCCTTGCCCTGTCCACTATTTGATGCCATGTCCACACGGCATACTTAAAATGCTCTGAGTACATCTAGCATGCTGGGTCTGGCACAGACATTGGCACAGCAGCGTGACCCCAGGAGGCCCAGGAGCAGCAGAGGAGGCAGCCGGCAGCAGCCCCAGCTACTCAGGGTGGGAGCACTGGTGGCAGCAGTGTTGCAGCCCACAAACTCTGCAGCCCTCATAGAGGTCAAGAGGAGCAAACAGCAATGTACTGGCCTCAACATTTCAAGACCGGGTTTGCAGTTAGCTAGCGAAGCTGACTGGTGCCACAGTTCCACAGCTGCACTGGTGGCTCACAGCCTCTAATCACTCCATGCTCCTAATACTGATTTCAGATAGCCCTTTTATGTGTGGAAGAGTGGCTTTGCTTACCAAGCTCTGTTACACAAGGATTTAGGCATATGTTGCTTTTATATTAATATTGTACTATTTCCAGTTTATCTTTCCCTCTTCACAGAATTTCTTCTCTCTAATTACAGAAGCTTTCATGAGATCTTTCTCCTACTTCTAATGGTACAATTAAGGCAAAAATATGGTAGCTACTAGCCAAAATGTGATTTTTGTTGACATTGTTAAAGAGAGGAATACTTAGATTTTTAAAACATTTATTTACATTCACAATAAAGGCATGACACCTGTATAAAACATTCATTTTCATTTCTATTCTCAAAAATCCAAATGCAGATCTGAAAGCTATTAGTTTATCAAAAGAGATGCAAAAATATTTACACTGAGAACACTAAATATCTTCTCTAAATCTGCAGAATTAAGGCAAGACATAGTGTAGGCTACTTTCACTCCTCCAAGCATCCCTGAGCAGCATTTCCTAGGTGCAACTTTCAAATTCTGCCCAGGAATTTTTGCCAAGCAGAGTGAGACTCTGAAAGCAGTTACTCCCCAGTGCAGTGGCCTTGTGCCCTCATCCCTATATGGCCAAGCTGGAGCTGTGCACAACTTCTTTCCCTGGGAAGGCTTCTTTCCTTTTATCAGCACTGGGGCAAACCCTTGCAGTGCCAATTGAGTTTAAAAACTTATTTAAAAATTTACTGATATGGAAAACAGTGAGCTCAGCCTGAGGCCTATGCAGCAGGGCCCTGGTCGTGTCCCCAGCTGTCATGCAGGCAGAGGTACAGACAGGCACATTGTCTGTGTGGTGGTATGGATTCTGCCGAGACCCACACATGCTGGGTGGGTAAATGCTGTGGCCCCAGGGGACAGGCAGACAACTCCCCTCAAACTTGGCTGTGCTGGTTGAAGGCAGCATCTCTGTCAGCTGCAGGCTACTGCTAGCCCTAGCAGCTGGGCCTGGTGGCTGCCACAAAACTGATTTTGACTCTGGAAGGTGGGAGAGCATTCTCACAAGCCATCCTGCTGGTGTGTCCATTCAGGCCACAGCAGAAAGGGGTTAAGGAAGGTGTTGGGCAGTCCCTGGGCCACTTGGCATAGATCAAGTGAATCTCCAGGCCTTTGAGGTCCATGTGCTGTTGCTTTCCTCCTCGTAGGTGAAGGGGAGCAGCAGGACTTTTGCTTCCCTGAAATTCTCATAGGATCCAGAGAGTGGCTCCATTGCCTCACAGGGCTGAGGGCTGCAGCTGGGAGATTACAAACCCCCACTCTTTCAGTTTTCCCTCTGTGCAGATATCCTCCAAACCTCTGGCTCTTCAAGGAGCAAACATCATCTTCCCTGTGCACATAGGCAGGAAACCTGCCAGCACAGATGGCGTGGATGGTGCCTTGCCATAGGCAGTGCTGTGAGACTCCCACTCCTCTGGCAGTACCTTGACCTGCAGCTCCCTCACTGCAGCTTGTGAGAGTTCTCCTACATGCTACAGCATTCGTTTGTCTAGGGGGAGGAGATTGATTGATGGATTGCTTTTCTTTTTTCAAGCGTAAGAGGAAGTAAAATCTTTATTTCTTTTTTTCCCTTGGAGATTATTTACAAGGCATTGTCTCCGATACTGCCAGCTGACATCCTTTGGCGTCATTACCACTCAGTTCACTGAAGATGCCTCAAGGTGTGTCAGTCGTGCTTCACATCAGCATGCCTTGATGTATCTCTTTGGCTGGGATTGAAAGGTACAGTTTCTAAATCTCCCTGTGACCCATTTTGCATGGATCACTGGCGCACTAGAATGTAGCTGCTCCTTCCCATCGTGTTAATGCAAGTTTGCCGAATTCAAAGCAGCCTGTGCTCCACGTGCCACACTGAGCACACGGGGAAAGCTTGCGCTTGAGCTTCTGCGTGACATGGACATGGCTGCTATAGGCTTGATTATCTTTCACACCACTTAAGTGCTTTAGGTGCTTTTGTTGCTGTATCATGGTCCTTTTATTTAAACCTTGTAAATTCTTTGGCTTGATAAACCCAGGCAGACAGCTGATTATGTTAATCAGGGGCTCGCAGTTAGCAAGCACAGCAAATGCTCCTATGTTGTGGAGACAACCTCTCTCCTTCCTAGGTCCCATGGGTCACCCCAGGCTAAGCATGGCAACAATGCTCAGCACTCAGTGAATCAGCAGGAAAAGGACAAATGTTCCTGAGAGGGAGAAGCTCAACCCCACCTGTGGTCACAGGCTGTCTGCTGGAGTGCTCTTGAAGCCAGTTATGGGGACAGGCCTAATTAATACTTAATATTTCCAGCATAATCCTATGGCTCCCCATGCTGTGCTGGTTGTGCACTGCCCTGTCTGCCTGTTCATGGGGCTGGCCAGGAGGGTGGCGGGAAGGCAAACCCTCAGGGGTCCTCCTAGAAGGCCCTAAGGCCTAGCTGTGATGGCAGATGTGATTTATGGGCCGCTCCAGCTCCAGGCATGCTCAGGCTGCCTGGAGGGCAATGGAAATGCAGCACACCTGGCTGCAGGGTACCCTGGCCTTCAGAGCCCTTTGAAGGTCACCTGGCTGGGGTATGATCTAAACCCCATCCTAATTTAGTCCAGGAGCTGGTTCTGCTAGGATGAATCATTTAACCACACAAGAGCCCTGTGACTCCGCCTCATTTCCATGTTGTGGCCTCCTTTTCCCACCCCACAGTGGAAATGATGGCCTGATCCTGCCCTAGAGATGTATGGACACAGGCTGCACCAAAGAAATGCTAGAAAAACAAGGAAGCCTTCAAGGGGATTTCAGTCACCATTCCCCATCTTCTTCTGTCATGTGCCCATTACCCTCTAATTTTACTTTACGGAGAAGTGGGTCTTGAAATTAGTGCTGCATTAAGAGGTATGTGGCAGCTCATACCATCATGTCATGTTCTTGCCAACCTAAAACCATATCTTTGTCATGATTCATATTTTCAAACTCCCATTAAAAAAAAAAAAAGAAACACTGCCTGACGCTTTTTTAGTAGCTCACTTATGGGCAACTCACATGTTTCTGAGTCTCAGTTGTCTAGTTAAAAGAAAAAAACCTCTACATACACAAACGTTTTAATGAAAAATAGCCTATAATGCAGTTTGATGGTCCTGTCCTTTTTGTGGGGACACAATAGGCTCAGTTCCCTCAAATCACCCAGTAAATCCAAATGAGCTGTGATTGCAGTGCAGCAGTGAGGGCTACAGGTGGGTACCTCACTGACTTTGCCTAAACCTAGCCCTACAGCATGTGTTTGTTTGCTTGAACAGGGTTTTCCAACTGGGAAGTGAGAATATGGGCAGATGAACAAGTTACTGCAGGGAAAATAGGGGGCGTGAAAGTTCAGCAATTTCGGCTACTGCCAAGAAACTGCTTTTAGATATTCTTTAACCCCCTCATAAATGCAAATTCACTTCCCCTCTCCTATAAGCAATAAGATACCTAGCTTTTGCTACAAGGTACCACCAAGTAGCAGAGTGCATATGAGACACTTGCCACCAAAAAGCAGCCAAACTGTATACTGATGCTACCTTGTCCTGCAGTTAATTGGTTTTCTTCCTAAACTCCAGGGCACAACAGGTTAATTTCCCTGAAAGCCTTGCTGGGAAGTCCTGATTCAGGTGAGGGTATGGCATGAGAGCTCAATGGCCTTTGCCCAACAGCCTCTTGCAGGCAGCAACCTGGTTTGACTGATATTCTTTCAGGTTTCAGCAACAGGAAATTGCAGATGAGAGAAGGCACTGTAAAGTGGACTTACACAGTTTCAGTCACAAGCTGTGAAAAGTAGCAGCTCCCCAAGGTTTCAGCTGTAACAGGGCTATTAATACTGGTTTTTCTCATCAAGATCAGTGGAGGATCAGGGCCTCATCTCTCAATGGTGCTCAAGAAACTCCCATCATACTATCACACAGTTTGCTATCTAAGCATCTCAGAAAACCCCCAAGCACATTACAGTGGCCCAGCCACAATAAAGAGGATTAGGAATGTGATTTATTTTAAACCCTAGTTTCCTCTGCCAGGCAGCAGAAGAGGCACCATGAAACACTTATGGCAATGAGAGATGCTGTTCAGGGCCCGTTAGAGGAGAAATCAGGGTTTGGGCCAGTGCGTTATTCCTTCTCCTTGGGGAGTCTCAGGGACTGTTCTCATACAGGTGTGGGCTGGAACACTGGCAGGGAGAAGATCCCTGCCTCAAAATCAGGTGAGATTTGTAAACTGCCTTAGAGGACTTAACACCACTCTGGTTTCCACACTGCGCTTGCCAGTAATTTAGACAGTCTGTGGTAGCACAAAGAATAGTCAAGATGGTTGAATAAGCTCCCAGGGCTCCCTGCACTGGAGCCTGAAAATGTGTTCCCCCATAAGCAGCCAGGAGAGGAGCTGCCGCGTGGCTGCTAGAAGCAAGGCTGGCTGGTTTCTGCATCATGCCGAGGCAGGGACCCTTCCTGCTCTGTGCCATAGCAGGCCCCATCCTGGGAGTGGACTGGTTTCAATATGGGTCTCTCCATCTTGATCCAGTTTGGATGGGTCAAGACATGTTGAGACATGCCCTTTCAATATGCTGCATTTTATTAAAAACAAAGTAGCTCTGGGCCAGATTGTAAAACTAGGTGGGCCTCATTTGTCTGTCCCTACTGTAAGCCAATGAAACCTTCAACATATCCAAACTCTCACCTTTTTACCCATTTGAATGAAAAAGCATCACTAATAAAAGAAAATGACTCACCTAATGCTAAACCTGAGCTCTGTAGATCAGCTTTGATCAAATCCACTGACATTTGGATAACTGCATTATTATAACTAAAACATCTTTTAAAGTTTTTTTTTCCAGACGCTCATTCTTTAAACTTTGCTTTGATCATTGCGATATCCTTTTCACCAGAAATTTGTCCACAGAGAGTGAATTTTCTTCATTTGTTTTTCATATGAATTCTCTTTCCTTTGTTCATATTTTAAATCAGTGAAGCTACCCTTCGAGCTAACCCTTGTAATGAAAAAGCAGCTACTGTGTGGCTTTTAACAACTCATTTAACCCATCTGTGTCTCAGTATTCTTGTTAGCTGCTCAAGGAAACTAACATTTATGCAACGAGGCTGATCGTGACACTTAATTAGATGTTTTTTTTGGTAGGGTAAACTAAACATTTCATATGGGCAGAGCAGGGAATTGGTAGTCTCTGTTACAGTGCTCTAACACCACCAATTTGTAATATGTTACAATAGTAGTGTTACAAAATGCTGTATAAAAGAATGCCTCTTTCAGAAAGTACTTTTGAATTAGTCCAAGTACTCCAGTTTTCAAACGAGTCACAATCTGAGACAATTAAAGTAAATGGAGGCAGGAATATGTCAGAAAAATAACAAATTAAGAGACTGAAATCACTGGAGCTGGAAGGGCAAAAATTTGCCTGTGTCTAAATATGTGTCTATATATGAAGCTCAGCTTTAAATGCTGAGGAGGGAAAAGTTTGACTTTTCCTATAGAACAAAAATCACACATCTACAATGAAATAAAATGTAGTTTGGCACTAGAAAAATGCATTTATAACCAATTTTTCCCTTTCAAGGGAGCAGGAAGAGTTTTAATTTGCTAATTACCATTTATTGTACTTGACCATCCAGCTAGGGAATGTAGAAGCCGATCATTCATTCCCAAAGTTGGAAGTTGTCAGGCTCTAGAGTCAAGATAGTACTTATTAGTGGTTTTTTACAGTATGGGCAGAGTTCTTGTTATAGCTTGTAACAATGATGGATTAACTGCAAATAATCTTCAAAACTTTAAAGTCTAAAGGTGTAACACCTTTTATCATATTCTAGACAAAATTGGATGTGTTCAAAGAACCGTTGCTGTTGAGATTCTTCCTCTGCCTTCTAGCGAAGTGCAGCCTTTCAGACTGTATGCCTGGCTGCATGGCCCTGCTGCAAACACGTATGCATGTCATCAGACAGAATGAGCCCTAACACTCTGTACTGCTTCTGTCATGAAGAAAACTGTTTAGGAGAGCATGCATTTGCAAAGAACCTCAGCTCCACATCAGAATTCTTAGGGATGGCTTGTTTTCCCCAAACACTTTAAGCTGAGGCTCCCTATTCATATAAACCTGCTTTAAGTAGGAGATAGTAATTTTTTAACACAGATATTCTCTAATATTTTCATGATGTGGCTCATACCTTAATAGATAGCAGTTGCGATGCAGATCAGGCCGTGCAGCCCACAGTTGCATAACATATTTGTGGTAACGAAAACACTTGCTGACATAGAAAATTAATACTAAGAAAATTAATGTAAGGAAAATCTTTAATGGGTTTTTGTCTATGTCTAATGCAATTTAGCAGTTAGCAGAAGGAAGGGTTTTAGTACCAGGTGAATAATGTAACCAGCTCTTCAGAAATCATGCCTTCTTGACCACATTTTAAGACCTGCTGTTTTGATAGAGCATCAGGAAGAATATCTGTTTCATAAACAAGAGCAGGAAACATCTCACTCGGGATCCTGCCTGACCATCTCAGCTGTCAGAACCTTGCCCACAAGAAAATGCCCTTTGGCACAGATGCTTCTCATGGTGATGTGCCTTCTGCCCCGGGAAATGTTTTGAAAGCTCGGAAACTTCAGCTGGGCTGGAAAGCAGATTCCTACTCAAACCCACCTACCAGTGACAAGGTGAAAAGAAATGTTGTCTTTTCATTAGCAGCATCTGTCAAGTCCTCTGGCAAAACAGAAGTAGCAGTTATACCAGTAAGAAAGTCTGCTCTGCTTATTTATTGCATTTTCAAGCAGGGTAATGTAATACAGTGTAGAAGAGGGCAGCACGCAGACACTTCGGCACAACAGCGGAAGAAATCCTGGATGGGGCCCGACCTTCTTTGCCTCCCATTCCAGCTCTCATGCCTGCTGCCACCACAGCACACAACTGTCACCCTGTCAGAGAATTCTGATGTTGGTATCAGGTTTTGTTCAAGGTGGTCTGTAAAAGGCAGAATGGTTCAGATGTTCAGACCTTTTCGTCTGTTGCCTGGATTTCTCTTGAATCATGTATGCAGGAAGCCTGATGGATTTTCCCCCTTTTTGCTGACAAGAATCCAGGTAATAACCTTTGTTTATGAGGATTGTGGATGTTGGAGATGATGGAAGCACAAGATATCTGACATGATATGACATGACATGACAGAAACCAAAGAATTCCAAAGAATTCTTGGAAGAAAAGCCTTTTTTTTTCCATTTAGACAGCTTGAAATTGTTTTATTTCGCTCCTACCTAAATTCCTTGAAAACAACACTTAGAGAGGGAGGAATTTCTCGGTAAACACTGTGTATTGTTTGCTATTTTTCAAGGACTGGATAGACTCCTAACAGCCTTCTGAGTCCTCCCTGAGAGACATCAAATGTGAGAGGAAGGATTGTATTTGATTGATAAGAAATCTGTGTGTACATGTGCAAATAAGAGCAGCAAATCCTACTCTCTTATCTCCCTTCCTTCTTGCACTTGAGGTCACCTTTAGCATCAGGCTCAGTCCTGCAGCTGCTACTTTCAAGCAGGTCTCATTGACACCAGCCATGGTTGCTGACCTGCTCTAGGCACAGAATCAGGTCCAAAGCCCTTCCCTTCACACTTTCATTTCCACAGCCCAAAGCAAGTGGAAAATGAAAGTAAATTGTTTTCTGCAGTTGTTCAAAATGAAGCAAACAGATATGAGAAGTCCTCTGAAAGTGAAAGATAAGAATTATTTTTTAAAACACCAATATAATCTTTTCTTTTCCTTTTTCCTTTTTTTTTACTGCTCATCCTGAGAGTGCATGCAGGCACAAAAGACAAGGCTTGTTTTATCATGGAACAGACTATCTCCCTGGGAATTCTCATGAAGATGCATTGAGAAATGTCGTTAAGATGAAGGATCTTTCAGGATTTGGATAGCTAGTTTTATCCAGATCAGAAAGAACTTGTTCTTCATAACTAGTTCAGCGAATTTTTAAACTAAATTGACTAGCAATGTGCAAATATACATCATCATCATCTCAAGTATTGGCAGTAGCTTATCATATTTTTCAGAATATGATACATTTATATATCATTTATAAAACATGCATAGAAACACAAATATTGGTGTCCATTCTGTGTCATGCATGCCCATCTCATTTATTTATATTCCCAAATACTTAGGATAACTTCGTTTTGCAGCATGAAGATGGTTAATTCATAATTAGTTCATATATGAAAAGAGACAGAGTAACGTAAAATACTGTGACATTTTTTATCCTGGGGGACTGAGACAATTAGTATCAACTTTTGCTAGTTGTCTAGGTTGTTTTATACAGATTGAATATCACACATATATTTGGACACATACACATTAAATCCACTCCCACCAAAATATATAATGTTCTGTGACCGCAACTGTTGCTTTTTTTTATCTCTAATAGCAAAACATGGACTCAATCCAATTGCTTTGTAGTTTTCTTGCACATAAATGAATTAAAGAAATATTAAAATCATATATAATTATACTCACCATGCTACAGTAGTAAGTCTTCTGTCTAGATTTTGAACTCTATACTCACATCCATTAAAAATCACTGTTTTATATTGGTTTTTAATCTTCCTTTCTTGTCAGAAAATTATTGCTTATATCCTCACAAAACATTTGGCAGATTAATAAAGACAAAAATGTACACAAAGATAGATGACAGAAGTTTATATCAAATGATACATATCAGAAGGACTACTCTTCCCTTTTGCCATCTCCACCCATATATGTTAACATTAATCAAATCATTACTATATCATTGCTAGTAGCTACAAATAGATCCTGCTAATTTATTTCCTCTAATTTGAAATTATTTTCATTAAATTCCTAACCATCATTATATCAAAATAATATGATAATAAATGATAATAATATGATAATAAACTTCTAAAAAAGTTTGATAAAGTTCGAACTTTTAGTTCTTGTTAGGTCAATCCAAAACCAAAAACACATCAAAAGAGAGGAGAATCTAAAATTTCTATTAATCTTAACCAGAAGTTCAAGCAATGAGAATATTGAAGAGACTTTGTAGTACCTAATATTCCCTGAAAACGTTTAAAATCCATATGTGAATATAAAATAACTTCTTGCTTGACTTCATTGACCCAGAGTTGTCAGTGGAATAAAAAGTTCAGTAATTCTTAGAGGTAGCAAAGTGTGATTTGCTCTGGTTTCAACTTAAATTATCTATTTATATCTGCCTTTTCTTTCTTTCAGAAAGCAGAGACGATTTGTTTCTTCATGGTCTTTACAAACACTGTCTTATTTTCATTAAGCTAAGCCCACTGCTGAAGTAATTCTTGCATTACAAAGGTCTTAATTTAAACCATGACATAAATGCTTTTCATCAGTTGATTTTTTGTTCTTTGTGCCAAATTTCTTGCATTTTAAAAATAAAGAATATGGTGTATAATAACTGCTGCAGGACAGCCTGCTTTATTCTTCACTATGAAAGACAAATGGGGTGTGACATGCATACGTTTCAACATGCAGCACTTACTTCTTCAGGACCTTTCCTTTTTGCACTGTTTTCTCAGTAGACTTTTTCACTTGCTGTGAATCAGGCCTAAGGATAACACTGGGTCTGAAGCACGGTTCTCGGCGTTGAGCACACTGACTGGACCAAGAGGTGAAAAGTGCTTCTAATCTCTCTCCTCTCTGTCTCTCTTCCGCTCCTGCCCCTCCCCCCCACTGCCTGCCTCTCTCCTTCCTTCCCCCCCCCTCCACTCATGGATTTGGGGTCTGCAGATGATAATTTACAGAGCGTTTTGGAAGACGGGTAGGGATGCATTCCTAACACCCCAAATCCTGGTTTGCATTACACATTAGGGATTTCAAAGCACATCAAGATTTAATCATAATCAGAAAGTAGAGAAATCTTTTCTACAGCATCTTGCAGTGTCAGATCCTTTTCTTTTTGCTTTGATATAACTGTAACACAGCAAAATTGTATCGGCATCGTGTCATACTATCATTGCAATGATCGATGAGCTATGCTAATGCATCTGGGAAAACTGCATAACTTGTTTAGTTTGGGTATTATTTCAAGTTTAGGAGCTTGGTTAATTTTCAGATAGAGTCAAAAGACACCAGCTGTTTCTTTACTTAAATGTAAAACTACAGAATAAATTTTTTTTATTAACGTTACTAGAAAGGATTCAAGATTACAACGGGAAGGAAACAAATATCTAACAGAAGCAGAAATTTCAGCGCGTTCTACATTAACACCAAACCATGGTGTTAGTTCATTGATCTCCTTGAGACAATATAGTCAGATACAGAACAGATTCAGAAAATCTCAAATTAATTTATAGAAGGAATAAAATCTTTTAATGAACTCTACATTTTAGACTATGTTGACCTGATACTTCTTTAGTTGTCCTGGCTTTACAATTTATCCTCAAACAAATGCTCCTAAAAATTACCAAAAAGAGGATACAGTGGTAGATTGACCTTTAACCTGTCAAGTTTCTTGTAGCGTGCAAGACATTAAATGAAATGGAAAAAGTATTGGTTTTAAATTCAGATTAAGTATCTGTACTCAATTTAACCTGATGTAATGTAATTTAAATAGATTAATTTTATTTCCTCAGTATTGGGGATCTCAATAAAATTGAACTGGGGAAATGAGTATTTTTACTATTAAAAATTTAGGACTACAATATGTTGCCTATTTCTAAATTGCAGACTATAACCATAAGGTTGGCTATTATTTTGCTCCTTGTATTATCTTTTCTCCTTTATTCATATTATTGTCTGTGCAAAATTCTTTTGTATAGACCTGGAAGAGAAGAGTTGGACTATTTTTTAAGGGTGTGTTCTTCACATTTTTTAAAGCTATTTTGATAGATTTATATCAAGGCTGAAGTAATTCACTCTGGGACAAAACTTGGCACCAAAACTTTTAAATACAAGCACATTTTTCTTTTGATTTTTTCCTTAAAAAAAATTCTAAATCAGCTGGCATGCTCTTAAAGGCAAAGCTTTCAGTCCTGATGCATTTGAAGTCAATGGGAATTTTGTTGTTGACTTCAGTGGAGCCAGGACCTCCTTTAAATGATGGAAAACAATTGCATTTAGTACTTTCAGATGAAAAATTTGTGCTTGTAGATATCAAGTTTGTCTCTTTTTCGGGAGGTTACATACTGTGTAATTCATAGTGTGAACTCATCTCTGGATATCTTTCTGTTAAGTGACTACTCTTTTTTTCTTTACGATAAGTAACAGTTCAACATATGTCGTTACTTAAGAAATTCCTCAGGATCTTTAGTGGAGTCTTTTGGGGAAAGATGTGAAATCTGCCATTGTCATTTATGACAAAGATCCCGCATAATTTTTCCAAAGAGTTCAGCAAACCTGTGTGAGTGGATAAGCATGAGTGCGTGTATTTTGATTGTGCACTTTCCATCCAAGGTTTGGATCTAAAGCAAGACTTTTGCCTTTCCTGCCCCTAGCTGCTTCTGGGTATCACTTTGCATTTAGTAACTTACATCTCTAGCTAAGCCAGGAGAGATTTGAACTTAATTAGCTAGCTTTGTTTCACAGAAAGAAGAGGTTATCACTGGTGAAGCCTTGCTCACGTTAATCAAAGGACCAAAACCTGATCCTGGAAGAGGCTTTTAAACGCTGCTTGCTTGAGGTACCTGCAGGGTGAGATCTGAGATCCAGCCTCTTTCTCTCCCAGGTAAAGCTGTTCAAAAACCTCTTCTTCCCTTTCACCTGGCAATTCAGCTCCAGCTATGTTCAAATACTAATGATACTAAAGCTGTCTGAGGTATATAATGCGGTTTCTGTATGAGAGATGAGTAGTTCAACCAGCCCTATCCCGAACTCTCTGCCTCTGACCTTCTAACCACCATTACTCCTTTCCCAGGGTGTGTTTAACTCTATAGAGTTTGGGGCTGAGCCAGTCTCTTGTAGAAAGGGCAGCTCCTTCCCCATTGCTGCAGGATGAGACTGTGTCCAGCACTGCCAGTTAGTACCAGTATTCCTGCAAGTGTTTCAGGACATTAGAAACTGGACCAGCAGTATTGTCACAGTCTGGATGGAGAGGTGTGCAAGCATTTAAGGCCTTTTGGAGGGTGTTTCCTTTGGATATGAGAATGGTGGTAATTCTCTGATGCAATCCTGTTTATTTACAACAAATAGAGTCTGCCTGCCTAAACTCAAAGATGGACCAGCAGCAACACACAACACCTTTGCCTAGAATCCCTGGCCAGCCCTTCCAGAGAGTTTTCTGCTGAAAGGGAGCTCTGTTCTCTGTTTTTCTCCCTACCTCTGGAGTCAGCACCAACCCAGCTTCACCTTGTCTGCTGTCTCTTCTAATACATATATTTTGTGGACCTTTCTCTCTGCTGCCCATACACCTTACAGTCACCTTCTCCAGGGGAGGAAAGACTCCCACACTCTGCAGGTGCATGACTAGAGCTTCCATGTGTCTCCCTCCTCCACAAAAATGCTATGAACCTGAACAAACTGGATCAGTGGCACCACATTATGGCCATCCCAGGCATAGTGCAACAGAGCCACCTTTGCTGAATGTACCCTGGTAGCCTGTCCTTCCCAAATGCTTGGTAGAAAGCTAAGTGACAAATGTCTCTTAATTGTCCAAAACCAGCTCATTCTGCTAGGTACAGAGGTACCATGGCTTTGGAGTTCAAGTGTGTAGCCTACCATGCTTGTGATGAACAGACAATATTGCAAAGGCTTGACAATGTGAGCGTTGAGAGTAAGCACTAGGATGAGGTTGAGCAGTAAGTTGGACTCAGCTGAAGTCAGTGATTTCCATTGCAAACATGGAAAGAGGGCCAAGAGAGTGAAATATTCAGCTTTTCTTTCTTACTCCACATATAATGTTCTCTGCAAATGGACGCTGTGTGTCTTGGCCATTCTCTGCATGTAAATGTGTTATTGCAATGTGTAGCTGCCTCTGCACATATACTTTCATCATTATGTTCCTTTCATCTTTTGAGGGAATAACTATGTTATGTGTTAATATTATCAACAGTTTTCACTATTAAAATTATACTATACTACCATAAAATCTAATAATAATTTCATATTTATAATATATAGCTCTACATCCTCAATCTGAATTTATGTATATATGACCAAACACCATTTTTTTGTTGTCTAGATGAAGTGTTTTCTAAGATTTTAGAAGACTGGGCTTTTTGCATCAGCATTCCATACAAAGCCCAACATAAATCCCACAGCAGCTAAACATTGCAGGGACTGTCAGACAGTCCTATGGCAATAGGGTGTCGCCCTGTGCTGCTGTCTTTTGTGATGCAACATTAATATTACCTGGTTCTTTGTTGGCATAGCCATCCTCCACCTGCCTTGGCAGAGGGCTATCTTCCCACCTTCTGTCTCCACATTTATGATCTGTTGTGTTATGACTATGACCAAATACATCTGGTTGGTACATTTGCAGTTTCAGTTAAATATGTAAGATGTTTCACAGTGTCATGAGCACTTGTAATTTCAATTTGTGTAGCTTTTAGAGTGCACAGAAAAAACATGCCTCTGTATGGATCATCCTCCTATTTTTTAAGTATTGTAGTCTTTTTAGTTTGTTACTCAAACAATGGCTTCTGTATATCCATTCTGTTCTCCATCTGGCATTCTGAGACTGCAAGCATTAGTAGAGGTGAGGCTATAGATTTCAAAGATACTCCTATGTCTTGAAACTTAGTACTGTGCTGAACTCCCTTTAATGCTTCTGTGGGAAAGTGTCTCCATATGTCAGCCCAGGTATTTTCTTAGCTATTTAAAGTATTGCTTAATAGTAAACTAAGCTAGTGGAAAACTATTTGCTCTGTTGTGTTAGTTCTACGCTGGCTTAATGCAGGGGTGGGCAAGCACCAGAGCTGCTGTGGGGGAGCAAGTGGCACCAGGAGCAGCTGGAGTGGGAGGAAGAGGGACTGGGCCGTCCAACAGGCAGTGGGACTTTCCTGCTGGGAAGTAATTATCAGCCCACCTGAGGGGAGAAATCCTTGGCTATCTGGGAGGTGTTGAGGTGTGGATGTAACTGGACTTGCATTTTATTGATAGCACAAACTCCCTGTGAGCAGGGAAGGTCTGGATCTGGGAAGGGTTTTCAGACCTCTCCCACTCCCATCTCCTTAGCTTGAGTCCTACTCTTTTTGGACTGCTCTTCCCAAATTTGTGCTCACTCTATCTTCAACTCAACAATTACAGCATCTTTCTGAAATCCTGTCCTCTCATTTCTTGTCTTCTCTCTGTCTTCTTCTTCTTGTAATTCTCTCCCATCTCTGTAATCACTCTTTTAACAAGTTCCCTGCATACTTCTTCTTACATTCCCCTATTGGTTTTCAAAGGGCTTTCAGGTTTTGGCTTTGTTATCTTTTCCTGGCTTCTCTACACTTCGTCTCTGGACCATCTCCTCCAGAAACAGAAATGTAGAAGTCATTATTGTGCTAAGGATTCATAGATCTACTGTGCATCTCCTGCCTCATCCTCCTGCCTTTCACTTTCATTGCCCACTTTCAAAAGAAAGAGTCATCCTTTTCCACTTCTTAATCTACAACAACACAGCTGGGAACACAGAAGTTATGAGACCAGAAGGGCTGTCACTCCTTTAGTCTAGTTGTTTCTCTTCTAAGTCAACTTCCTTTAGAACTTTGATTTTTTAAATTTGGGGTTATTGTTCCCCATTCATTTATCACTACAGATCAAATATCTTGTAAGAATTTATCCTTCTTTTTCTTTTTCACTCTAGCACATAGTGACATCTGTTGTGTCTTTCCAGCTTCTGCAGCTTTGCAGAGGCAGATTCCCTCTTGGTCACTGTCTGACACCATATAGGCTACTGTGCTTTCTTGGCCCTACTGCAAGGTAACACAAGCAAGAGATCTGCTAGAGAGGTGGGTTCTTCAAAAAGAATGTGACAAGACTGATAAGAGTGCCTTTTAACTCACAGTCTAGTTAGCACTAGATTAACTATTTTACCTGTTTTATTACAGTGGTCAGGAGCCCCACTCTTGCACTAAGACTACTTTTGTACAAGAGAGAGTATATTAGTGAAAGTCTTTGTGAACAAACTGTTCAGTTCAGCCTTAAACCTGTCCTCTCTGCTATCTTCTCAGTCTTCCTGCAAGATGTGATCAGAGTTTATAAGGCTGTTCTCTGAACACACTTGGTGTGATCCTGCCTGTGTTGCAGTTATGCCCTTTATAGCAGTGGCTGCACTGAACCCCACATGCACTTCTGTGTTACAGTATCCCAAGAGGAAGAGTGTGAAATCTTCAAATACAATGTTTTTATGGGAAAAGCTAATTTTTCAAAGGTGACTTATCAATAGAAGGTAGAAAATGTCAAGGCTTCTGCTAGTGTTTAGCTGTAATATGGCACTGATATGGAGCCTACATTATCAAATGATAATGAAGGATTTCTGTGGGCAGCAGTTAGTTATTCTGAGGGATTTTTCTGAATCTTCCTCTTCATGAAGCATGCATGACTGAAGCTTCCCATACAGGAAAAATGCTTTTTTTCTCTCTCTCCACTTATATTATTTATAATACAAAATATATAATATATTTCAAATTAAAAAAATTTTATTTTCCAAAGATCTGCACTTATGGAAAATTCTGTTGACCATACAGAAACTGAATGCCCATTTCCTGTTATCCAAAGGATTTCATAGCATCTGAGTTTGAAAAAATCAAGTCTCACGGCTCCTGACAAGGCAGCCTGATACTGCAATACAAGAACTGTTCTGAGTTTGGGAAGGCTGAAGAAGAAGGGATTTGAGCAAGCTAACTCTGCACATTCACAACTAGAAAATGCTGCTGTATAAATGAAAACTTTTCAGATAAATCAAGTTCTACTCCGTTGGAAGTCCAACTTTCTTTCTAGCCAAAAGAAGCAAACTCAGTTGATCCCTCTACATTTTGTTTTCTAGGTTTGAAATTTCAGATACAAGAGAAGGCATCTGTCTAGCTCTTATATCAAGGCACCTATTTTCTGCACTGATTTGAGTGGGGCTGTATCAGTATAACTGAGGGTAGCACTTGACTTCACCCTGTGCTCGTGCATGTATTGTTACCCCTATTCACAGAGTGGAAACTTGCTGGATTTTTTCCATTAGGAGGAGAAATTTGTGATAGGAGTCAGGAATGTCTTTGGTTTATTTACAAAGCACGTACTCAGAATCTTATTTCTCTGAATGCAATAGAAACAAACAACAGACACTTTTCTTACTCAAAGTTTCCAAGTTTGCTTCTGTAGTGCAGCGTGTTCCCCCCAGAGCTGTGCTGCTCTGGTTTGGGGCCCTTTCAGGACTGCTTCTCTGGCTGCTGTTTCTTATGGATAGTGAGCTGTACACACAAACACCTCCCCCATATCTAACTAGCTGCTCTCCAGTGAATTCTGCTTGAGCTCAGCCTGCTTCTGATAGGGCTCTGGCATGATTTAGGTGGAATCTTCCATTGTCTTCAACCTCTTACTCCTGAAGCGACTACATTGCCCTTTTCATTTAGCTCAAAGTACAGACACTTGCATTAGCTTTTCTCAGGTATGTGACTGTAGATTAAAAAATCCACTGCCATGAAAACTCCCTATAGAGACAAACCCTCCCACAACCACCACCCACACACATGTGCACATACACACAGGACTTCCCAGCCTTTGGAACAGCTGAGAAACTTGTAGTATATCAGAATTACAAAATTGTTTCATAGTTGTTTAAACTGCTTCACTGTTGTTCAAATAATTTACAATTCTCAGTTGTAGGCAAGCTTTCATAGTAATTTTACAACAGCACAGTTTATCTCAGATCTCTGGTATGAACTTTTGTCAAAGGAAAATAAATGAGGGCAAAAAATCTTGACAGCTAAGTATCATTTCTGAATACCTGTAACAAGTCAATGTTCTCACATTTCAAACAAGTGCTAATTTTTACAGTACTGAGCCAGTCACTCTTTATCTCTGCTAATCATATTTGATAGGAAGGTGCAGTGTCTAATGTCAGAAAGAGATTTTTCCTCCCAAGAAAAAAATTCCTCAAGCAATTTCAAAGTAAAAAGGTAGAGATTGTGAGCAGGCACAGTTAGGGTGCAATGCCAGCCTCAAAGCTCTGCTCCATCTCAAGTAATAGGCACTTGTAGCAAAGAATATTACAATCATTTTAACTGCAAGGGAAGATAAATGCAACCTCTCACCAGAACTCAGTGTACAAAAAGTAGAGAGCTGAATGAAGCAAAATATTCTCATGGAGTTTCCATGTTTTCTTCCCAGGATAAAATTCTTATAACCTGAAGTGTACAGTGGTTCAGTTTTCCTCCAATCTCTACAATTCCCTAATCTCTGTGATTTGTATATTTTCATATGGAAAATTGTTCAGATTAATTCCATTTTAGGTACATACACACCATTCTAAAAGAATTAAAAAACTATTACTATGGTGTGATAAACATTATATTCATCACTTCTACATAACATAAGAGACCAGCTAATAGTTTATGAAGCAGATTCTTTGCATCTGATGTTGGGCCAATAAGAAAGGGATGTTTTCAGTGATTCTTTTCATATGTTTTTTGGATGCACACATTGCTTGTATTTGTCAATAGCATTGAAAGCTATGACTAGATAGGACAAAATAAACATTTTTAAACATGAACAGACTGCATTAGTAGCAGTGGAATGCATCTAGTTAACTAAAGACATTGTCCTCAGGCGCTAAAGAGATTGTAATTACAGTTGCAACTCCACCTTCTGCCTCATTTTGCTCTGATGAGTCCAAGAGTTTGGTTTCTTAATTTTGAATAAATGTGGATACTTCCTTCAGGGTCTGAAAAAGGAAAAATTGACAGCTACATTCCAAAGAAAGCTTAGCTGGATGGAAAATGACTGCTTGCAATACTAATGTACTCTTTGTTTAGTGGCACAAATCAGTATCATCTCTTTGAAAGTGTGTAACTGGGATAAATATTGGATATGAGACCAAAGAGTTCTCTTCATTTCATGAGCTAAAGATTTCTATAGGAAAATAAGTATATATGTGTGAAATCTTTTTTTGAACAACTTCGAACAAATGTGTGGGAAAAAGATAGTGGAAAGCTTTTCCAGCCAGTGGCATTTGGGCTACTTCAAAGAAACACTCTGGGAACACTAAGATAAATTAATCAGATGAAGAGTGAACAAAATAGCTACATCTTTGACTAATTTTATTCTATGATATCAAAAACCTCAAGTTTTCCCTAGTTCTCTCTGTATTTGTAAAGCTAAGTTACTACCACAGACACTTTTTTACACTAAAGACAGTATTTTTAACATTTAATATTCCTCTTGTAGCCATTAATTCTCCAATTACTCTCAGTGGCTTCAGAACAACTTTCAGACTTTTATGTTCTTGATCAGAAGAATTTGAAGCACATAGCTCTCCTTTAAAAGAGGACTCATACACAGATTTGGTTATAAACATCCTTCTGCATCCTTAGAAATCAATAGAGACTAAGAGTCATACATAGGATTTAACAGAAAAAGCTACAACCCTGTATAAAGACAAGCACCAGCACTGAAACAGTGATAAATTAAGTTGTTTAGGCTCCCTGGCTTGTTGATTCTGTGGAGTACCTTTTACTGAAACAGTTTCTATATCATGTTTGGCTCTATGAATGTTCAGTGGTAAAGGCCAAATCCTGTCCTCAATCCAATCTCTGCAATTCCCTTCAACCATGTTGCAGCTTTCATCCGTTTTCTTGCATCAGATTCTTTCATGGGATTTCAGCTGTGCCAAGCATCTTGAAGTTGTATTACCAAGAATGTTTCAAGAATAAATGTCTTGGCCTCATCACCAAAGACAAGTACCTTTGCCCAAGTGCTGAAAGGGTTGTTTGCCCTTAATCCAAGGAAAAAAATGGCAGGTTTGCACCACTTTGAGCTGAGATCTTGGCCTTTAAAACTATGGCATAAACATAGGTGTTGAACCAAAGTAGGGTTTGGACTTTGGGAGAGAAATCAGTGTCAATAGGAATCTATGGAATATTTCCAGGTAAAGTGACCATTCTCCAGTGTGTCCCTAGACTAGCTTGTCTGCAGAGCTTGTGAAAAACAGCATCTTAATTTTATACACAACAATCCACTTTTACAGAATGAAATTATAGTTGTGCCTTGGTTTGATGTCTGTTTCCATCCATTCCCTCCCACTGCAGTCAACACTTTTCCCCTTCCTTCTGAGCAGAAATAAATGGAAAAGCAAGGAAGCTTTTGTTAGTCTCAAGTCAGGGCTAGCTGGGCATTAATTGTCTAATCAAAGTGTCAAGACTTCCCTGGAGGAGAAAGAACTAACCAAAAAACCAAAAACCCCAAACCCCACTTTTGAGGACCAAAGGAAAAAAGGCAGAAGTATGAGGGTAGACCAGGAAGTTAACCAGGGGTCACACCAAGCAGAGGACCCCCAAAATTCCCACCAGGCTGCAACTACCCTGGGTCATCACTTAGTCTTTCGCATTTCCTTAGCTAGACTGCTGCAACTTGACAAAAAATTCCTGCTGTCATCTCCCACACTCCCCTGCTCCAGTGCATGTGTGTGTCTGAGGGACATCCTCTCTGCTGCTGTCCTGCTACCCCAGCAATGTTCCTGCTTTGGCTCCAGGGAGGGCTGCTTTCCTCAGCCTGCTAGCCTTAAGGTAGCTTGTGTCTAAAAGTGACCCTGGCTGAAAGTAAGAGTGAAGATATGTTGTCACAGTGCTACCATGTTCTAAATCCTAGTGTCGTCAAGGCAACGCAAAACCAAGGCCCTGCCAGCACTGCATTGAGGGGCATGCATTGGCATTTGGAGTGTTCAAGCACATTTTTAGCTGAAATCTCTTCTAAGAGAAGAGAGAGATTGGTGGAGAAGGGAAGGAGGGAACCCTAGGAAAAAAAGCAGCTGATGGCCAACAATGAGGAAATGAGGAAAGTATTGTCTCTTTCCCTTCTGAGAATGGGACCATTTCATTTGAAGAAGAAACATCTGAGAAATAAAGTCTCATCACATCTAGGACTAGCAGACGTCAGTGAGGGGAAATCTGTCTTTAAGTTCCAGGCATTGGAACTCTATTACTATTGTGTTTGAACCAGTTTGGACAACCCCACTTAATTTCCATTGTTGAGGGAGTCTGAAAAAGGCAGGAAAGGAAGAAAAAAAATCAAAGTGTACTGGAGAGATACGCTGAGAAAGAAAAGAACATTTTGAGAGGAGGGAAAAAAGCTGAGAATTGGCAGGAAGAATAGAAAATGTAGCTAGTCAAGTAATTTTTTTGTATTTTTTTTCTATAAAGATGTTGTCATCAGTCTATTGTAACCATCCACCTGTATAGTAACTATAAAATACACACTGGACACAATAAGCTAATCTTCTGGCTTTTCTTTGCGTCACCCCTATGGGGAAAATGCCACAAGAGAAATTTATCTGACATGTTGTCATACCTTTTTATGTTTTAAACTTGTCCAAGATGAAAAAGTGAAGCAGTTTGTTTGAGTTGCAGAAGGGGTTTTGGCTTACTCCCCATGAAAATATGATTATAAATTCCTCCAGCATTTACTGTTGGCATATTATAAACAATTGAGTCTACTGATTACTGGGTTATATAAGAATTCTTGTGTTATTTGAGACTTAATACATCAGGCACTGTATAAAAGTGACATACCTATTTTTTAACATCTGAAATCCAAACTTAAAGGAACTTTTTCTGTTCTGTGGGACTTTTGTTGCTGGCTAGGAGAGGAGGAAAGAAAACTGTGGGAGTTCTTGCCTCATACTTCCAAGCTGATTGCTTTCAGTGCAATTTGTACCCATTTGCAGCTGGGCTGTGACTATTCCTGCTCTTTAACAGTGATGTCCCCATCCAGATATTCAAAAATGTCAGTGTCCTTATTTAAACCTCTGAGGTTCAGTCTCTGCATTTGATTCAAGATTTAGAAAGCCTTGGCGTCTATCTTGATGCTTCTGGATGAATTATAGGCCATGAAAGAAACTGCATTTTGACCATCCCATTTTACCTTATTTGTGGCATGCCACATTATCTGTCACAGATGGGAAAAAAACATGTGAATGATTGTAATCCATTTATTGGTTTATGGTCACAAAGTCCTCAAGGGAGTGTTCCGAATCCAGAATGCTGGATTTGGTATTTCAGTGAGTTAGCAGAAAGACATAGCTTCCTATTAACTATATGCCTAGCAGTGCTTGAATTTTTGGTAAAGTCATCAAAGGTACAGAGCAGTCACATATAAAATTAATTTTAGAAGATTTTTTGACAAGTAACTGTCAGCAGTGTGCCTCAGCAGCCAAGAGAGCCTACCGGATCCTGGGATGCATCAAGCACTCCATCACTAGCCCAGTGAGAGAAGTGCTAGTCCTGCTCTACTCGGCACTGGTGCAGCCTCACCTGGAGTATTGTGTGCAGCTCTGGGCTCCACAACACAAGAAGGACATGGAGTTGCTGGAGAGTGTCTAGAGGAGGGCAAGAAAGATGGTTAGGGGCTTGGAGGGGAAGACACATGAAGAAAGGCTGAAATCACTTGGCCTGTTCAGTCTGGAGAAGAGAAGACTGAGGGGGGATCTCATGGCAGTTTGTAACCTCCTCAGCAGAGAGGGAGGAGTGGGGGTTGAGCTCTTCTCTTTAGTGGATAGTGACAGGACGAGGGGGAATGGCATGAAGCTGTCCCATGGGAAATTCAGGCTGGATGTTAGGTAAAAGTTTTTTACCCAGAAGATGGTAGAGCACTGGAACAGGCTCCCCAGGGAGGTGGTCATGGCTCCAAATCTTGTGGAGATGCTTGGACAATGCCCTTAGTCATCTCGTGTGACCTTGGGGTTTTGTTCTATGCTTAATGGGAGTTGGACTTGCTGATCCTTGTGGATCCCTTCCAACTCGGATTGTTCTATGATTCTAACTGATGATTTTGGAAAAAGGTTACTGAGTTCTTCAACAACGCAATTGTTGAAGAGATTATCTGTATGAGGATGACCCAGTTGAAGAACATATTTTTGAGAAAACATTACTATCCCCTATTATGGAATATGTAGCTCTATGCATTCTACTGTATTTTATTGCCCATTCTGTAGCATTTGTCCTACTCTGATGTATTCTTAGAAACTGTGTATTTTTGCCTGTTACTGACATACCAGGGCAAACCTGAACCTTAGGTATTTGGGCAAGTGAGGGTGAGGACATTATAAATTTGCTTTTTGTGCAAGTTGCTCCTAGTTTCAAAGTTTTCTTTAACCTGGGCAGCTACAGCAAGATGGACTCACATTGTCCATTATGTTTGCTTCAGCTTAATCATGAAAGGAACCTTGATAATAATGAGGCATAGTCTGAGTGAACTAGCAGACTCCATTGTTTCAGCTTGGCCTGTCAGTTGTGTTCCACAGTTTTTCTGATACAGAGACCTTTTCCTAGTCAGAAAGCTGTGGAGATCATCACATTAATTTGCTGGAGCCATGGAGCATTCAGCAATATCTGGGTCTCTGCAGGTCCCACTAGATTCTCAATGTACTGCAAACATTTCGAATGGATCATAGATCATAGAATCAATTACTCATTAGTAAGAAGCTCATACAGCAAAGTAAGAACATACTGAGGAAGAATGTTATCAAATGGATTTCCAGAGGCAAGCTGTGTGGTCCACAACTTTAAAAGATGAAGCAGCAAATCCTGTGTTCCAGCTTTGATTCCAGTATCAGCTATTTAATGGCATTGTTTATTAATTTAATCATTATTTGTACAACAGTGTCACATAGAAACTTTAAATACTGGATCCCAGCTGAGTCATTTCATCTCCAGGGCTCAGTTTCCCTATCTCATAATAATATTTTAGAGCCATGTTGTTAGGAAGACTTAGCAATGTTTGCTGAGCACTTTGAAGAAATGAAGCAATATATTAAGGTATAAGGAGGGTTGTTATCTTAAAAAGTCTTCATTATTTTTCAAAAGCAAACAATTATGGCAAGATGATGAAGAAAGAAGGAAGGAGTGTAAGATTGAGGACAGTATGTTCATTTTCTTCTCACTAAACAGTAAACTCTTTAAGGAACACTATATTCTTTTATTCCCATTGTTCTATCACCCAGCCTCTTGCACTCAAGAGCAGTCATTTCATATCTGTATTTACACTTCTCAAGCCATACTCTGTGCTCATGCTTTTCAGCACTTTATACATTTATTTAAGGATCAACTCAGAGCACTTATTCCTCTTTTTAGGAAAATACATCCCATTCACACATCACAGCCTGCAACCACAAAGCTATTATAAATCATAACTATCACTGACACCCCCCTTTCATCTTCCCAGAGATGCAATGATTTTTTTCAGGGTTTTTGTTTTCATTTAGGTTGCTTTGCTACTTCTTCCTTGGGGTTGAAATAGTCTTTAATTTCTTCTTGCAGTCAATAATCTTTTCCTCCTGATAGTGCATAACAGCATGATTGTTAGTTGTTGGTGTATGAAGGCCAATCCATGCATCTTTGGCAATTAAAAGCTATACCACAAAGACAACTCCTTTGCCAAAAGTCAATGCCTGTATCAAAACCATTAATCTAATCTTCTTGTGCTCAAATTCTTACATTACATCTATCAGTAATGTATTTAAGTTTTCTTTGTCTACGTACCAGTTTGGGGATAAAAACCAAGAAAGCACAGCTCAAGTCATGACATTTGTGTGCTATGAAGAATATGATAAAATGCTGACCTACTTGCAGTAGTTTTAAGCTGAATTCAAGCAGTATAAACTAGGTAAATGTCCAGTGAGATGAAAAAGTAATGTAAAAGATTTAACACAGAAGAGACAATGTAAGAAATGGAAGGAGGATGTCTAAAGTAGAGGGCAGTGGGCAAGTGTCATAAGGCAGCCAGAAGAGGGATAAGCTTTGGAGGATGTGACTGTAGAGATGCAGTCAGGATGATTAAAAAAATAACAAAACTCAAAGTAAGTAGTACCCATTTTGAGCCCTGATGGTAATTCTGTAGCAGAGTTAAACTTTATCCACAAGTTGCTACTTGTCAGCTCATTAAGTCAATCCACTTGCTTTTTTAATTGCTTGTGTTGCTGGTGATAAGCATGTAAATGTCTTATGGCAATATTACGTGACATCTACTTACCATCATTTCAAATAAGGCCTAGCTCTGAAGAAAAGGAGATCAATGAGACTCCACAGCTCTTTGAAATGTCTTTTGTTGTGATTTTGAAAAACAGAATTATAATTTTTAAAGACAAGTAATGAACTGTAAACAAATACACAACAAACAGTCTGATCTAGACAGTTCAGGTAAATTTAGCTGGTATCAATCAGTGACTAACGTGACCCAATTGACTATGTGGTATTCCAACAAATTTCTGTTTTCTGCTTAACGTCACTCTTAAGATCATTATTTGTTCTTAGCTATCTGATTTTTTAAGATTGTGCATTATTTAAGATGTGTTCTGTGAATTTGGCTAAGCATGAAAATGCTTGTGCTGGAGACAAGCTGGTTGTCTACCTAATAACGGAAGGTCCAACTCCATAAATTTCATTAAGTTAATCTATCTGGAATAGGAATTGAGCTTGTTTTAAAAGCCACTTTGTGAAAAGATTAATTTCCTAGTCTTATAAAGGGGAAATGGGCTCTTTTTAAAACACTTTATTTTCTTCAAGCTTGCAGGATTATGTATCCACTGCATGAACCCAGTATCCAGATAGGATTGTGTAATGGTAAAAGTATTTAGGTGGAACAGCCAGCTTTATGATTGACTGATGATATTCTACTGAAGAAGATCTAAGGGAAGATAACATTTTCAAAAGAGAACTATTGCTGGCACTTGACTACCTGTTCTGTACAGCATTTATTCGCACTTGTCAGCTAACCAAAATAAAACCTTCAATGCTGCCAATTTGTGACCTTCTTTGCTGTAAAATATTCTGTTACTAAATCAGCACTTCTTTGCTGTCTGTGTTTGTCTTAGACCTTTTTGTGAAACAGTATCTACCTCCTTAAAGCCATTTACTGCTCTTGCTGTGTACGCAATGAGAGTTCTGTGCAAAGATCAAGAGGACATTGGTGTAGTTACATCCAGGTGATAGTGATGCAGGGTTTACTTTAGGGTTGCTGATTTATTAGGATACATTTTGTATGTTCTTACTGAAGGACAACTCAGTGGTATTACAGCCTGAACTCATTTTTCTCAACACTGATATAATGGGTTTTTTTCGCTGAATAGTTAGGATGAGCTGGGTAAACATTTGAGGTTTTTTAAGGTAATGAGTTAAAGACATGAAACTACAGTTATGCTATAAACTGTAATGCCTGGTTTATCCTGATGAAATCATGAGAAGATGTTAACATTTCTCAGAATAATCTGTGATGAATAGGAAGTGTTTTTGCCTATGGCTATATGGTCTGATTATATCAGAGCTCATAAATTATAAAGTCAGAAAAGACCACTGTGATCATCTGGCTTGGTGTTTTTCATAGTACAAGCCATGGGACTTCCCTGAATTAATTCTTGTTTGAACTGGAGCACAAAGTTTAGAGAAGCAGCCAATCTCAATTAAAATATTTCCAGTGATGGAGAGCCCACAGCAACACTTAGTGAATTGTTTCAAGGAACAACTATTCTTTCCCTTACATTTTTGTGCCTTATTTTTATTTTGAATTTGCCTTGATTCAGCTTCCAGCAATTAAATCTTATTATGCCTTTGTCTGCTAGACTAACTCTCATTTATAAAAATCATACCCCTGCCATAGATACTTATAGTCTGTGATCATCTCATCTCTTAGCCTCTTCTTTCTTAAAACAACAGATTAAACTTTGTGTTTATTGCTATAAAACATATTTTTGGAGTCTTTAATGAATCCCATGGCTCTTCTCCATAGTCTGTGTAATCTATTAGCTTCCTGTATGGATTCTAAACATCAGGAAGAGACTGGAGTCTATCATGAGTTCCATAAATGCTAAATATAGCAGTCACATCATCTTCCTCACTCTTTGTATGTGACTCTGGATCCCTTGGATCCCTTTTGGCTGCAGTGCCCCTTGACGGGTTACATTCAGCAGGTTACTGTCCTTCAACATTCAGAGATTAAGTCAAATTTTTAAGTAGTATGGGAAATACAGAAGTTTTAAGAAAAAGTTTATCAGAAGAGATTTTAGATTCCTTACATAGGACCAAATTATATCCAGGCTGAACATAGCTGGACATGGGTGCAGGAAAGAATTCCCTCATTTCCTGACTGTCATCTATGTTTAGGTATGTGGTTGTGTGCAACAGTTTTAGTACTTCCTAAGGCAAAAGAGGTCACCTTCAGGTGATCCATTGCAGAGCAGATGAGCTGGTGGAGGGAAGAGAAGGGAGAAAGCAGTGGCTTCACTCACAGCAAAACTTGCTCCTCACCTTTCCACAGAGCACAGGACCTGGTCCAAAGGGAATGATGTCTTCTGGCATTTCCTCCCTGAGCATCACCTGTCCTAGGAGATTGTATGGAAGGAGCACTTGGGGAGGCAAAGGGGTGGCTGGACATGGATTTCTCCAACTGTACATAACAGCAAAAGCCTCAGATCTTTCAGTTTTTAAGCAAGAGTAGAGAGGCAATTCAATAGCCTGGCAGTATTTCTTCAGTGTTGCATGCCATCTTCTCTGCCCAAGTGCCTTCTCAAGATCACTTTACAGTTCATTTTGGAGAATAAGTAAGCATTCTCACACTACTCTAGGCAATATCATCTGTAGTTTGTGTCTTGCACAGGCACCTATGTAAACCAGCCACTCACCCCTGGGAGATTAGGGAAATTTGTGCTAAACCCTATTCCTGTGCATAGTCACTGTTGTTGTATGAAATATTTAGTTTAAGGCTGATGTGGGTATCACTGCTGAGACTGGCATGGTATGTTCTGTGGCAGCATGGATGGACTTGCAGTTCATATAAGTTATTGATACTAGCCAACAGTACAGACTAGGAACAGGCATGTTTTATGCAGTAATTTACCCTGTGACAATGTCCTCACAGGGAATATATTTACATTAATGACCCATTTACTGCATTTATTTGAAATACCAAAATGAAGTGTAAATTCCATGGCCAATTTCTGTGCTTAGCATTCTGTCACACACCCCTGAAGTCTTAAAGTCTTTAGCATCATATATATTTTAATACACTCATTTCTTTCTTTCTCTTTTCTTAACTCTGTGTGAGATCTAAGATATTTTCCTCCAGGCTTGGAGAGGTGGTGCTCCACACTGTGCTGTAGCACAGGGTCTTGGATAGAGTTCCTAGGAGTTTAATGAGCATTTATGTTCTGCAAGTGCCAAAAGGCTGTCTTGCAGTCAGGTCTTCTGGGGGCTGTAGTTTCTCAGTGTAGTGCTGCTCATATCTCAGTGCAGGTAGATTTTACTATCCTTCACAGCAATGCCAATATCCCAGTGTTGTAACAACGTCTCAAAGAAACATATGCTTGCCCTGTTTAGAAGGCACTTAGGGTTCTGGTGGCAGTGAATTCTCATCTTTTCATACGCACTGTTCTTCCTCATCCTCTCACCACCACTAATGATAGTGATGCTGGGGCTATGGACACAGAAATATACAGATGACATTTTGTGTGCCTCAATCCAGGCTGGGGGATGAGATGATGGAGAGCAGCCCTGCAGAAAAGGCCTTGGNAGCTCCAGAGGTCCCTTCCAACCCAAACCATTCTAGGATTCTATGATTCTAAGACGCTGTTTAGGCTCTGGTACATGTATTTCTTTACTAAGGAATAGTTGACTATATATTTTCTTTGCTTTTTGAAGAGATACAGGCTCATACTGTGTTCAGGTGATTGCAACCACCCAAGTTAATTCACTCCAGGTTTAAGTCACTGTCTCTCATTTGGGAGTCAACATGCAGCAAAAAAATTAATGGGCTAAGTTTACACTCAGCTATGACAGTGCTTTCACTTTGCATTTGCATTTACAAGAGATGTATGAATACTTACTGTAGAAGAAGCTTCTAGCTCAAAACTGTAACTTCTTGTTGTGCATTTTCTCAAAAGGTCCATTCCTACAATGCTCCAAGGTCTGCTAGGGATGCTGCAGTTTTTCATAGTCTCTTTTGCTGTTTGGACCACATTCTTCCACATCTCACATCTGCTTACCAGGTTCCTGCATATCCTTGATATAGGTTGGCCAGTTTGCTGTGCCTCTGGCTCTCCAAATACAGAATTCTTTTCCAAAATGGCTCTGTGTTATTCTTAAGAGTTTCTATTTTCAGTAATCCAGCTGCCCTTACATATCCTATCATCTATGACCAATTAATCTTGAGAGCTCCAATGTTCTTGAGAGGTAAGCAAAGTTTTTCCCTGGTGTTTGGCTACCCTATCAGAAAGCTAGACACAAGCACTTATAAAACTTTTTCTTGCAAAGTTTGTTTTCAGATAATTTCCAAATGCCTTCCTTGAAATGAGCTATATAAGAATAACAAAAAAAGACCCAAATCAAAACCAACAAAACCAAACAAAAAAAAAAACAAACCTCAAACCCCAAACCTAGATGAAACCTCCAAATTGTCCAATTTACATGTACATTGGACAGAGGCTTTTTTTATTCCTGGTTAAAAATGGTATATACCTGGATTTTCTGTCTGTCAGAGCACTCGTTTATTTCTCTGTTTTCATGCTGCAGGACTGATCTGGCTAAAAAATAATTCAGTATATGCAGAAGTAGTCTAGTTTTGCAGTGTCAGAAGCTTTTGTTAAAAGTTGTTTATGACTTTCTGCCCTTAAACTTACACATCCAACTGTTTTTGCCAGACACTCCTCCCAGAGCGTTTTTATCCTGTGGTGACAGTGACCTTGACACAAAAGTTATGAAATATTTCTGTCTGTGCAATGCCTCAATTCTATTTCAATGGCATTATATTATATTCTTGACTGTTGGTTATAGCACATTTAAAAGTATGAGATATGTTCCCTGGTAGGTGTGATGGTAGCATCATGCTGAAGTTGTTTTCTTATAGTATCTTTTGCTAATAGCTGCACCAAGGGTTTCCCACGTGTCCAAGGGTCTTGGAAGAAATATCAATAGGTATTTCTTATAGTCTAATAAGAGAAAGGAAAGAAAATGGTATGGAAAAGCATAAACATAAATAAATAGATAATATATATGTAAATAATAAATATAATAATAAATATATATGTAAATAAGATTACAAGGATATAAAATGAGAATACAATGGAAAAAATTAGAGAGCAGTCAGCCTTGCTTCCCTCTTGTGCATCTCGTCCTCCTGCCCACCACCACTCCCTGCGAGTCAGATACTCGTTAGCATTGTCTCCACATTGAGCCCAGCAGTGATGCCTCAGCTCACAGGGAGCCACGTCAGCAAGCTGGCATGGCACAGATCACTGCTGTGCAAATGAACTAGACAGGGTCTGGCAGCAGGATGGTGTAAGGCAGAACTCGTTCGTTCAGGCACATTTCCACTGCTTAGCAGCCTACGCTGGCTCAGGCAGAAGTTTCTTCATCAGCAGTGTAGACATGTCTAGGCTCCTGGATGTTATTTAAGGCATGAGACTAACCAATACTTTTGCAGGGCATTCTGTAAATGCAGACTTCAGAGACATTGTGTGCAACTGCTTTTTCACACACATAATACAGGAGGAAGCCACTACCATGTAGGTTTTAAACCAAAGCTGTAACAAGCCCTCAATGAACCCCAGTGGATGACAGTCTGTTCTGTGGCTCAACTGGCATACAAGTGAATCAGCCTGAAAACTGCTTACCATAAAAGAAATTAAGTGACTGACATCATTTTATGCAAATAAAAATGCTTGGAAGACGGCTGGCATTTCATTTCATTCTGAAATGATACAAATATTTAATTGATGGTTTAGTCCAATTGCTACTGAAGACTGGCCATAGTTGTCTGTAGGACAAGCACTGGGTCTCCGAGTTGCTGTCCAAGTCTATCCTACTTCCTACTCCTGCTTTATTTGTAAGACAGAAAACACTCTAAGGTTCCTGGGACACAAGTAAGGTGGAGGTCTTTCAGCATTGCTTGCTGATGGGCATTGGCATCTTCCTTGGCTGGCATGAAAAGCTAAGGTATCTCTAAATTGGTGGCCCTGGAAGCATTTCAGAGTTCCTGAAATTAAGCAAGCAACATATAGGTGTAGGAACTACATATTAAATTGAGCTCTCACTACATATCACTTTCTTCCTCAGAGCCATTGTACCTCCATTTTCATCAGAAAGAAACTTAGGCATCCTGTCCAGAAGAGAGCTGCCTTGTGTTTCAACCAGATCCCCAGTTTTGATCTAAGGAACCAAAACCCTGGGCCACCCCAAATATACACCCACCAGGATGGCTAAATGCAGTCTGAAGAGCTGAACATCTCTTTTCCCCTTACAAAAATTTCCCAGTGAAGCTGAGGAGTAAGCTAGATTGGTATTAGGTTGAGTGGAGAGCCTCAGAACTGCTTGAAGACTGAAGGCAGCACATGTGGATTGGGTCAGATGGTTTTGCTGTGTGGTGGAGGCACTGAACAGAGAAAACACAGGGAGAAACAGACAGGTCTGATGAACTTTGGTCCAGGTTCTGCTTCTAAGTGCATCGGTGATCAACAGGGGAAAAATCTCATGGGAGCTGAGAGGGTGTTGACAAGGAGAACACTGCAGAGGACAAGAGTCACAATTCTGAAGGGCTGTTGGCAAAGTACACTTCGAAGCACTTCATATCATCACTGAGTAGCTCGTGTGTGCCACATGCTGAGGGTCTGGCTCACCAGCCACAAAGACTAAGGGCCCAGACAGACTGAACCATGACCTCTGTGAGTGCTGGCCTTTCCTTCTTGTGTAATGTAGATTGGAAATATAGCTGCAATGCTGTGAGCGCCCAGATGACCTTCAGTACCTTAGGCAGACTACAAAAAAACTGTTCCAGCATAAAGGCTGGAAGTCACATCTTTGTATTGTTCTTTGCTCAGTTGGCAAGAGGAGGGGATATTACCTGGAGAAAAGCTGTAAAATATTTTTCCCCAGGTCCTGGTAAAATCAGACTCTTTTCTGTGTCACTTAGCCAGCCTTGAGAGGAGTTGGTAGTATCGTACCACTTACACCTCAGTCATTAGTCACGTAAGAATTGGTAGTTATTGTTGTCCTTCCTGCATTGCTTTGGGAAACTCACTTCTGTCATGAAACTGCTCTTAGTTTCTTGTCTGATATTTCTGAAAGCAAACAAAAAAGCCTAAAACCAAGTGTGACAAAAACATGCTAAAAATGCTGTCTTCTTAAAAGTCAAATGAGCTTTCTCCTAAGATCAAGTAAGGATACTGGTCCAGGCCCAATTGCTCAGCAAAGTGATATCAAAATTCTACTTTTCAGAACAAAGATTCCTTTCAAGAACAAAAACCTGAAAACTCTCTCCTAAGAAAACCAGGAGAGTTTTTCCAAACTAAAGGAGCAAACCTGTCCCCCACAACATGCACTCAACTATTTTCAGTCTAGGGGATTCCTTGTTACTCAAAAGGTGAACCTCTTTATTTAAAAGTCATTTGAGGATGGATGGATCAATCAGGAAAGGAGAATAGACATAAGAAGGAGGTTCTGTGCACATGTGGAAAAATGATAGAGAGGAAAGTGTGGTACATATGCTGAAGAGAGTTTGAACATGTGTTTCAGTAGGAGGCAGTATTAAAAATCCCACATACTTTGGGTCTGGCATAGAGCCTATGAGCAGGTTCTGAATAGATTTGTGGATATGTACAAACATATATTGGGGAAATCTTCGTGTACCCACGTATTTGTTGTAGTTATGAAGTTCTGGTGCAATGTATGTGAACCAACAGGAGAGAAGGAGAGCACATGCAAGTGAAAGAATGAGAGAGGCAGTTTCTGTTGAAATGCCAGCAGAGCATAAATATATATTATATTCTTTAGCGTGGGAAGAAGCTAGCATAGAAGACCTGTATGATGTTGAAAGTATGATGAAACATCTGGGTTGAAAGATTAATACAAAGAGAGCACATACAAGAGCCAGACTGAAGAAGAAAAAAGAGAGGAAGGAGAAAGAGTGACAGGAGTGATCTTGAGAGATAGGGAGGGACAATACACAAAAAGCAGAGGAGAGAAGGAGGGGAAATCAACTGTTGCACGTTGTAAGAGGATGTATCTTAAAAGAGAAAAAGATAGGAAAGTTAAAAGGGAAGAAATAATGTGAGACATTGGAAAAATGCAAAGAACATACAGCCAATTTTTAAAATGTCTTTTGGTAAGTTGCAGTTTTCTAGGGTAAGTACTCTCTGTTCAGGGGTTGTTACTCTTTTGATGTAAAACACACTGCAGAGACAGGAGAATGCTTGCAGTCAGCCCTAGGTGCTGGCTACCTCTCTCATCACTGTCATCTGTTATTTGTTTTTTAATTTGGACAAATTCAAAAAATGAAATTTGCCTTTACAAACCCCTTCAAAAAGCAGCTTTTTCTAGCTGTATCTATACATTACTGTTACTGGCTGGTGTTCAAACTGCCCCATTTACTTACCAAAAAAGTTTATCCCCATCTTTAAAAAGTTTCACATATTTTGCCACTTTAATAGAAATTCTCTGCCATTCCTTATGCAGTTGGTTCTCTTCATATCTGGTGCAACATAATAAGAACATGATAAGAATGGCTTCCCTTCTGGGCTTGCCTGAGATATTTCTGTACCATTCAGTCAGGATTTCCAAGCACAGGTGGGATATAAAGGCAAAGGGTGCAGTGAAGTGGAGCACCATCTAGAAAAGGGGAGTATAGAGCCAGGGAGAAGAAGCATATGAAGGTGAATAAAACATAGCAGGGGCAGCCAGGAGAGAGGCTACAAAATGTGGGAAAAAAAAGAAAAGCAGAATATAGAACTAGAAGAACTTGCTAGGTAGAGGAAATGAAGTGACATGCAAATTGAACATAGAGTAAAATAGAATTTCAAAGGAGAAAATTAGTAGGAAAATGGAAATCCAACAAAATTTGTACAGGAAATCCTACAGAATGGTGTATAACTAGAATGGTGGGAAGGAACTAAAGGAAACGGTAGGGCAAAGTAGATAAAAGTAGAAACAATAAAATAAGTAGAATAAAACCAGAATAGTAAACCATTAAGGAATTTTTTAAAGAGTAAAAACTGACTGAAATCAGTGTCCATGTATTTGTAGGTATTGTTAGGGAAGAGATGCACTATACTTTGATGTAAAGCCTAGGAGGTTGGAAAACAAGTGTTTAGATATGTACTCCTGCTACAAGACAGATTTTTGTTTTCCTTAGGTGTTTTATTGATACACAGTTACATCTCTGTGGCTAATTACACCGCTGCATTACTGATCATGTTATGTAGAGTATATTGACCATGAGAGAAGGTGGATGGGAGGCAAAATAGGTTCAGTAATGTGTATATAAACATTTCTAGCTACACCCTCACAGGAGTTCCAACTCTTTCCATGCAGAAAACAAGTCAAGACCTTCAAGAAAGTAAGCAATAGAGGTAGGTCTACAGGGCAAGATGTTTAATCCTGTTCAGTAAGATAGAAAGGGATGCTATGGAAATCAGAAATTTGATTTAGTTTCTCAAACTCCACTTGTGTGTATACACATTCCCATCTCATTGCATTGGTTCAGATCTTTGCACTTATCTTGGATTGATTTTGAACCAGAACCATGTCCAGTTAGTCTATATACTTTTTACCCCAATTTTGCAGCATTGTCTGCATTAGTAAGTACTTAATCATGTGCATACAGCCATTGACTTTCCTCATGTGTGTAAGTTCTCAACATTGTTAATAAGACCTTCTAAATGTTCTAATTCACAGAATAAATCGTCCTTTTGGTGTGAAACTATACCTTTTATTGGTTAAACACAAGCAGCTTGATGGACTTGCAATGCATTTTAATAAAGACAACAAAATTGTCCTTATTATTGGTTTCAAAAGCATGTTGAAACATACAGTTTTGTTAACCCTAAAACTAGCAATCTACAAGTGTAAAAAAAAAATAAGACAGGCTTAAAAATCTTCAGTTCCAGGAAAAAAAAATGGAATTTTTAAACTTCTAACCTTTTATCAAATTTGTTTTTATATTATCAGATGTTACAAACATGAAGGGTAGAAATACACTTAAAGAAAGAGAAGCTTAAAACGGTCATGGGTTCATTCACATCCAAGAATGGCATTATGAAGGAAGAAGCAAATATTGAAACTCAAGATAAAATCTAGTTAGACTTTTCAAAACTGAGGACCACCACCCCCCCCAGACCAAAAGCAGCTCTTATTCTGGAGTTCAGACTGTAAATCACCACTGAGAAAGGGGAGGGAAAAAAAAGCAGAACAGAACATTTCTTAAAAAATTAACAAACTTCAAAATATCCTGGAAGTAAAGACACTTAAAGCTAAGCAGCTGGTATGAATAAAACTTGAAGCACTGGAAGTCTTACAAGTGCAAATAAAGGTATGTGTCTCCTAGCTGTTCCTAAAGTGGAGTAATTTTGTCTGCAACCCTCTTTGCCCAGTGAATACCCCTCTTGAGGTGGAGACAGTTAAACTCCACTATCTCCTTAGGGCTCCTCAAGGTCAACAGGAGTTTTAAATGTGAAAGGACTGCAGCATTCAGTCCTTGTCTAGTTAGCTATTACAGCAAGACCTGTTGACCCTATAGCTCCTTACCCTATGCTGATATTTTAGGAAGTTTACAGAACAGTTTAAATTATTCCAAGATTAAGAAAATCATGAAGAAGAAAAGTAGGTAGCTTGTAAGCATCAGTCCTAGTGGAGAGCGGACTAAATCAAACTTATTCAGGGAAAGATTTCAACTATGCTGTCAAAAAAAAAGGGTGATATTTTCAGTGTGTGCCCTAGAGGACAAAAACCTATCCCAGGCAAGGATCCAGTCACAGGGAATGTAGTGCAATTAGAATTCAGAAAGAGGGCTAAACGGGTTGAATTCCATTTCTATTTTAGAGCTCATTGCAGCTCGAACCCTACAGAAACTACAGTCACTTGACATAACATAGAGCTTACAGGTGGAGATCCTAGTGCAACTGAAAAAGATACAAGCAAAGTAGAGATCATATGAACAACCACTGTACCTCCACAAGAAGCACTGAGAATAAGTAATTGGTGTAACGTGGAGTAGCTGTTCACTCAAAGAAAACATGAAAAATTTACAGATCTACAGGATACAGAATTTTCCTTACTATAACAATTCTCCAAGGTGTAAAATATGTTTTAAAGAACCACTTATCCTATTGCTCAAAATCGAGCTACTTTTGCTGATACAGAAGCTCAAGACACACAGATTTATCAAAGGTTTGGCGGAAATCCAAATAAATTGTTCTATGTGAATGTCTATATTTTTATCAGCTTTGTAAAACTAAACAGATAAAGTCAAGATAGAAGACTAATCATAGAGCTTTTTTGCCATCCCTAAAGGCAGTCAACTAACACAAAGTTAGTAAAACTAACATTGGTCTAAGCAGTTTGCATGAAATTACTGTCAGCAAATTTGCTCAAAACACAAACTTTTCTGAGGTTTGAAGTGCTTGTTACACTTCAGAGAAAGATTTTACTCCTTTACTATCTCCAGTTGTTCTAGTTACTTTTGGCTGGGGCCTGAATGCATGGAATGGCTGACTTCCTCATGTGCTGAGAACAACCTTCAGCCAAACTAGTCATAACCTTTTTTGACAGCTGTTCCCTTGAGTTTTCCAGCCCAGATCTTCATACTCATAAGAACCTGAGAAGCTAGAAAAGTCTTGGATTGCTGGGTGTCGTTACAGGGTGAACTCCTGAAAATTATTGCATGGAAAACAAAATTAACATAATGTGTTCACTTTATTTCACAATTTTCCTGAGGAATGTGAATGCAAAAAAGCTGCAAAATAATCCATATTTGAAAAGCTTTGGGTTTGTGATGCCTTTACTATATTTGGTACCCTTAACTTGATGACAAATCATTTGTCTCCTGAGCCAGTGGACATTTTGTTTGCAGTTAGTTAGGCAAGAGAGATGCAATCTGTTTCCTCCAAGAACAGGATTACATTAATTTCTTGGTTTTCAACTTGAAATTAAAACAACAACAACAAAACACTTAAACACGGAGAGAAATGTGGAATGGTTTGTGTACATGCATGTAAAAAATATATATATAGCAACAAATAGAGATATAAAATAAATAAACATAATCTCTAACTATAGACAGTGTTATTATGTGATACTTGCCTCCATTTCCATACAGATTTTGTTGGAGAGAAAAAAAACAGCTCTGCACTAACAGATGTTGCAGAGCTGCAGTGTCGTATCCACAACACCCTTCTCCAGAAGCAGTTGAACACACAGAAATTGCAAGCTTGATCCCTTGTAATCACATAAGGTATTTTCTTTGGTTTGCAAATCATCAACATACATAATTTTACTTTTATTCAAGCACCTAGCTACAGACCTCACTAACAAAACAACTCAAATTTTGAGGAAAATATTCAGACTGCAACTGCCAGTGCAAGCCTACATTTTATGTGACAACTGCCAACTTCCACGAGTGCAGTCAGGGAAACTCCAGCAGGCAATAGAAAAGCCCCTTCCTCGGCATCCTTTGGAGCGAGCCCATTTTTTCTTTGGAATAATGCATTGTATGGTATTTTCTACCTTGTTTAGTATTTAGAGTTGAAATTTATTGCCAGGCTTCCTGGCAGCAAGCTGTGCAGGTTGCAGGCAGAGGCTGATGGAGGTGAGTGAATTAATGTGGTGGCTGTTTGGAATGTCGTCCAGCTGCCAGGGAGAATTATGTTTGTTTGCCTTTGGCACAAGTGTGAAAAGAACAGCCGTAGATTTCAGAAGTGTGAGTCTACATTTTTATATCTCACACTAATGAATACAATTTTTTGTATCCTATACATTTGGGGCAATAGTAGAATTTATTTGTAGATTTTATTTACCACTTGTGTGGTAAAGAGGGAATGTTTCCTCAGAGACTAAACTTCACTTTAGAAAAGAAAAAGGAAAGAAAAAAAGACCTGTTTAATCCAAAATGGTGTCAGAAGAAGCCACTCTAATTTCACTATTTTTACAACTGTTTCTAAAGTCAGATCAAAGAATGTAGAATTTCAGCAAGGTTTGATAAGTTCTTTGTGTAACACATTTTTGGGGAGGGGAAATGTTACTGAAAGACAGAATTTTATATCTGTTTTCTGATGGAATTTTATTTCTTTCACTGGGATCTTTTCTTTACCTATAACCTGTCAGTTATCCCTACTGAACCTCCTGTGTTATCAACAGAAGGATGATAATGTTAGTTCTAATGTGCTCTGATGTGAAAAGTGCTATAGAAGATTGAATTGTTGTTGCTGATAGGACCAGAAATTTCCCCAACTAGATCTGTCAATAGCTGACACTAAAACAACAAGGTACAAAGTGCATTTGAAGACTGTCAGACACCATTGCTTTTTTGTTTTCTCTAGTAAACTATTCTTTAGATAGCTGACTTGACCTAGTGTTGTTTAAAAAGATCAAGGGCTCAGTGGTTTAGGAAGAAAAAAAAAAGGCAGTAAAGAATAATATTAGTTACTTGATGTAAAGCCTAATGGTCTTTTGTCCCATGATAGTATGTAAATAAAACTGTCACTTAGATCTCATCTGTTGGTCTTAATAATACAGAAAGGAAAAAAGCTTTCTGGTTTTGGCTCAGTGATGAATGAAAAACAATAATTTGCATTTGAAAAAAATTATGATCTGAAAGAATTATTTGTAAAAAGTCATTACGGGACAAAATTTTTAGAAGAAAATAATGTATACCTATGCCTAGCTTCTCAGTTTCTATGCTCAGAAATGTAACTTACACACACTATCAGGAAAACTACAAATGAAAATAAGCTTTGCAATTTAATTTTAATTATTCTAAGTTTATTGTTTATGTGTTAATTAATTACTGTTAAGAAATATACCATAATATAATGCAATGACTATTTGAGACACAAATATATTAAACATTAATAAGAAAATAATTTGTCAAAATAATATTCCTCAAACCTTTGTTCCATTCTAACCATTTAAAAAAGTGGTTGCAACCTTGATAAGAGCCTATTCCCTTCAAGGAAGGAAAGACCTATTGAGTGGCATGACCAGCAGGAGAAAGAAAATTAGATGTGAGTTTGTAAGCAGGACTATTTTCTGGTAGGATGAAGACCTAGCAGATGGGATTGGATTAAGGGTAAAGAGGCAGAGACAAGAACAAAGAGGAAAGTAAAAGAAGGGAAATGGGGGGAGCAGCTAAAGGAAACAAGAACAAAAAGGAAACTAAAAAACAGGGAGTGGAAGGTAAAGAATGTGACAGAGAAGAGCGAAAATTGAGGATTGGTGGAGACAGAGAAGGAGCACAGGAAGCCAATGGGAAATAAAATAAGAGAACTACATAAAATACAGGCAGGCTGAAAAAGCTAGAAAGGGAGGAAAAGAAACGTCCTCAAATGAATTTTAAACTGACAGGGGAATGGTAAGTCCATCTTGGAGCAATCAATGCTTCCCAATTGCCCACACGTAGCCCCTCTGAGGCAACCTATGGTCAGAGTTGTGCAGCTTTGGCACCAAGATAACTATTTGGAGCTGTGGTCCTGTATCAGAGGGAGCAGGAAAAGAGGGCAGAAAAGAGTCCTGTCGCAGTGAAACCTCACCTCTCCCTGAGCCGAGCACTCCTGCTAACAGACCCAGCTCAAGCCAACTATGGCTTGAGTCACTTGGTACTTGCTCTGTGAGCAGAGTGAGCAACCCAAGAGCAGCAGAGGTGTCACAGGCAGCCAGACCTCTACAGCTTCCCATCTTCTTTGTACCTGGTGCCTAAAGAGCTGAGGGTAGGAGGACAGCTGGAGAATGGAGAAGCAGGAGAGAAATAAGGAAAAGTGAAACCTATTCTAAAAAGGGTCACAGAAACTAGGCAAATGAGGGAAGGGAGGACAAGAGAAAAACAATCAATGGCCGTGGCCTCTTTCCAGGAAGAAATGGCAGTACAACATACATAAGTGATCCATCTATGAGCTGTGAGACATAGCAAAGAGCCTGCTGTTGCACTCGTGAGCTGTGATGTACATGAAAGCATGTGACATGCATTTCTGTCTCAAATCCAGCCACTCTTAAACTTGGAAATACTTCAGCTATGCCAGTTCAATGGGGTATGTATCGGTTCTTTTCTGACCGGCTTTGACCTTTTCCAGAAGTCAAGCCTGGATTTATCTTCTCTATTTATTTTGCCAGCATGGCTGTATTTGTCAGCAGAATAACTAGTTGAGTGAAGAGAGCTCTGGGAATAGATTTCCAGTTGACATGTGCTCCCTCTTCTGGTTGGCATTTGCTTCTACACACCAAGATACAGAGAAATTTCCTCTGGGTTTTTAAAAGAAAGTTTTAAAACATCCTGCTTACTGTATTTTTATATGGCTTGGACATCCCTGCTGCTCTTACCACCCTTGCTGGATAAATAGCACATGAGGATTGATGACTTCCATCTTTCAGACAGAAGGTTTTGCAGTCCCTGAAGTCCATTTACAGATTTATTTCTTAAACTGGTATTTCTATTGTTTTATTGATATGAGTGTGCTTTAGTGACAATGTTTTCTTCCCCACAAGGTTAGGTCTCTCATGTTGCCTCACAGAGCCATTGCCAACTGAGCTCTGGAACACAGAATAACCAAAGTGTGATTTTGGTTATTATCAGCTGGGTGTTTTTGCAGGTAGTCTTGCTGGTTCATTTTATCAGAATGCATAGATAGTGGGAAAATGCAATCCTAAAATATATCCGTGGTGAAACAGTTCAATCTAGGAATTTCTGAATAGAATTTATTCTTTGCTTTGGCTGTGGTCTGTTACACTGTAACTATGTAAGCAAGTACCCACAGTTGGTAACAAAGTATGTCAGTTCAGAGAGCCCAAAACCACAGCAGTCAGAGCTGTGCTTTCTAGGACTGGCTGGCCTCCGGTGTGACCACCAGTCACAAGAGCTCCGGATACCTAGCAGCAAGCTTAGTAGTTTGTGTTTGTTAAAGAATTCCTGAATTCTAATCCTCTTCTGGTCAAAATCTGGTTATGAGCTTCCTGATTTTCTTTCACATCCACGAAGTGGGAATAACCTACATTTATAATCCCTACCAGGCATGCTGAAGCAGATCTTCAGCATTTATGCTTCATACCACCTGTTAAGCTGCCTCTGCTTGACTAGATCATTCCTCTTCGGTGCTACCACCTTATTGTTAAACCTTAACCATCACCTGATCTTAAAAAAAAGCACCTTCAACTCTCTGCCTTTTTTTTTCTTTCTTTTTTTTTTTTTTCTTTAAGAAATTACCCTTTGAAACACCCTTTAAATGAAAAAGAACAGAAGAAAAGTCTACTTGGCCGGTTCTTATGTCAAGATCTAGGACAGATTGCTGGATAGTATTTTACTTTCAGACTGGAATTATTACTTTAGCCCTTAAGCAAAATGTACCGGGAACTTGGGTCATGCTAGCAACAAATGTTGAAGAAAGTAAACATTTTTTATTTTAAATGTAGTCTCTGAGTTTCTTCAAACATAGACACTAAATTTAGACAATTGTCTTGGAAACAAACTCAGAGAAAATGTAGACAATTTTTCTGCTCATGAATTTTCTAAGTGTTCCAATTTAAAAAAGCAAAATCAGACAATTGCTATTCCCTTTTACAGAAACTTTTGTTGACTGCTTTAACTGTTTCCATCATTATCACACTTCAGTGCTAGCAGACAGTAAATCAGCTGAACAAAACAGGAGTCCACTCATATTTTCAAGTCTTTCTCAACCCACAGGCAAAGCCATATTCCATTTATCCATAAGAATCTCACTCATGCTTGTTGAGATATCTTTGCATGAAATCAATATTCAAAAATATATTCAGGTAAATTAAATTATCTGCTGAAGTTTGCTAGAGCATATATGTAACATGGAAACATTAATTTTTATAGTATAACCCAAATGGAAATGTAATTTGTCTGAGTATTGTTTCACTAGCACTGTCCATAACATTACTGCAGAAGAAGCACAATGTTATGGCATTATTTTTAGGACACAAAATACTCAAGGTACACTTAAAAAAACTTGCTGTTATTGCTATTGCAGTGACACAGACATATCTCAAATGCATTTTTATCTCAACGTCTTTTTGTCAACACTGTATTGTTTTGAAGGAACAACTCCAACAGTGTTCCATTTGAGAGGAACTAAAGCAGAGCTGATTAGGTTCACATTCATTTAGTATTTTTTTCTAATCAAGCACTATTCATCATACAGAAAAGTTTCTCCCTTGGATACCTGATTTCCTGCAATCCTAGAGAAAAGCTTACGCTTCAGACACATACATCTTGGACAAATATTTTGCAGCTATAACACATAAACAACTCCAGTGACAGGAATTCTTGTGGCACATTATAAAAAGCTGAGACATAAAGCCATCACACCCAGCCCTTTTCTTACATCATTGGTCCTCAAACTCTGCTTTTCAAGTGCCTGCTGAGGAGATTGCAGCCACTTAGGGAACATCACTGGGCATAGGTTTTGAGAGCCCTGTGAGTTAATAGAATACAGCACCATGGCCTGTCACTTGCTTTGTGATGAAGTACACCACGTGAGTCTTTTGGCAAACAGTATATCTCATGGCTGGATGATGTTCCACAAGCAAAAAGCTTAGTGAACTGTGCTGCCTGTCCTGCTGAGAAAGGACTGGAGTTGCTCACCTCAAGATCAGAATGGCATTTCAGTCAAAATGAAGGGAAAGGGCTTAACTTACTTGTGGAAACAAAATAATGTGGCAGTGAGAAAATTCACCTTGTCCAGGGCACTTCCAAGCTAAATCACTGCTATCAGATTTGAAGCAGTGTCTGAAACAGAGATTCACCATGAGAGGTAACTACTTAGCCTCTGTGGTGTGTCTATCTGTCTCCTTCTTGGGCTGTCTTGCTTTCTAAACATGTTGAAAGGTCTTGATTTCACCCTGCATCAGAATGAAACCAAATGCCAAAGCCTCAGAATTTTTCACGAAACAGAATCCTTGTTTCCTGGCCAGCCCTATTACTGAACCTTAATATGATACAACGTGTGTCCACATTTGCACACATGGTCCACAGCCCTTACACATGTGTAAATCCTACTGAAGTCATGTATAAAGGATCAGGCTCCAAGGCCATTATAGAAAAAGTTCATGTTTCACTGATTTTTTTGTATTCTTTGAAGATATTACATTAAGAGTAAATATAGAGAAGTACATGTTATATGCAAGATTTTCAGAGAAATTTAACTTCCACACCAGAAGGTCACATCTAAGGCAATATGGTCTTGGAACAAGTTCAAAGTTGTCACACTTGATAAAAACAGCTTAAAGGGCACATAACTGCGCTGGAATATGGGAAAACAGTGGAACATGAGAGGGAGAATGATTGAAGGTCCCATTACTAATTACGTACATACTTTGCTGCTATTGAAAGCTAGGTTTCCAAGTACATACGTGGTACTTAAGCTAAATAGAAGTGTAAGCAATTAAAAGAAAACAAATGCTCTTGCATCACCATATCTCAGGAAATAATTCTACATTTATATTTTACAAATACAATTCTCAAGAGTAATGAAACATCTACCAATAAACAAACAGAGGATAAATGAACTTTGTTTCTAGATTCAAAATTATATTTGTACACTTACATTTTTGCATTACTTATTAGTTCTTTGTAATAGATTCTTGAGAAACAAACTCTATGTACTTATTTTGTTATTACAAGAAACCATATTCACTTTTTAATGTTTTAAAATGCTGCAATTATTTTAGAAGGAAATTTATTGAAAGTTTCTTCTAACATCCTGAAAGGCTAACAGATGTACACAACAGGGAGCTGAACTTTAGGAAAACTTAAATTATACCAGAAGATGGGCTGTTACAGCACAATACATGGTACATTATAAACAAAAGTTTGTGTTAAATTACCTCTTGAAATACACATCACCTTGGCTTTCATTAACCCTCAGGACTGTGCTCTATGTATTGGGTACCTATTAAGTCACAGTCAAACACCTTGATGATCCTTCAGCCATACTTTTAGGTGAGCATAAAATAAGATCCTATAGCCCTTCTGCAAACTGATTCACTTGTTTGAAAGTTCTACTAAAGTGGAGGTTGTTTCATAACTGCCAGGACACTCAGTGAGTCATGGGTCATATGTGTCCTACATGGAAAGCAACACCATGCATCTTCCAGTTTAATGTTTTGATTTATTGCATGGCCATCTTAATTTTGTCTATGTAAAGAATATGTCATGCAAAGGAATCTTGTGCTTTGCTTTGAATTGAGCCTTTTGCTGTATTTTGCACCTATCTTTTAGTGATTGATGGCATGGTGCAATCTTTGTGCCAAAACGTCAGAAAAATTAATATTTGATGATTTCATCACCCAACAATTTTGAGTCACTTCTGTCCAGAATTACTACATGCAGGACTCAGTCACGTCATGAGCCTGTTTATCTCAGTGAGGCTCTTAATGATGAGAAAATGAAATTGCTGTCTTCAATGGTTGGAAATAAACTTTTCATTCATCCCTATTCTTCCATGTAGAGAGAACGCATGGACTCACCATGCCTCACATATATCAGGTTTTTTTAACCAGGTTTTGTCTCATAGGAAACTTATGTAAATTACCACATAAGGTAATTTATTTTATGGCATCAGTCTACAAAAAGTAGGTTTTAGAGAATTGACACTTTTTTTTTTGCCATATCAATGAAATATTTAAGAACTGTATGTATCCCTCAACCAGCAAAAGACATCCAAAAGCAGAGGTATCTCATGCCTCCCACTAGGAAGTAAATGATAGCAAATGTGCCTAAAAGCAACTCTAACAACAGAGAATAACCAAACTCCAGGAGGTGCAGTGGATACACAGAACCCTCTATACCACCCTTCTAAAATGTATAACTACCCAAAAAGGTTACATTATATTACAGGAGAGAAACAACAATGTAATTTATGCTGCTCCATTTAAAAGCATCACATTTTTATACAATAACAAAGAGTAGAGAGTCTGAGTCATTAGAAAAATACTTGCACAGCTGGTAAATTATATTTTCTATGGACCTTATACATGTGATTCTAAGCACTAAATATATACATTATTAGGGTCAATCCAAATCCAGGCTGCTGAAAAATCCAATGTGTTGCAGGATTTAGGATCTTCCTGTGGATTTTGTTGCAGCCTCCACAATCTATGCTTTCATTAAAATAATACATGTTCTAACTTTCCAGGTTCTGAAAGGAGCCTTTACAATGTTAATCAGTGCACTGTCTCACAGACTGTACGATCAACAGATTGAAACAATACTACCAGCATAAGTAGAATAATAACAATATTTATTCTGTATTTTTATCTTCTTAGAACAGACTGACCACTGATTCAGAAGTAAAAAACTACTGTGATGTGGGCCTGGTCTCTCAATCATTTGGAGATGGTAATGTTTTAGTGGTTTTAGTGCTAACCATCTATGAAAGAGCACAAAAGGTAACATGCTTTAGATAGCAAGACAATCAGGGTCTGTGTGTCTGTTACAATCTCATTAAGAGGGTTTGTACTACTCCATTCTTTTGTCTTTGTAAGAAAAAAGTAAGAGAACAGTCCATCAGAATTTTGCTTAGTTGGTAAAAATGACACATCTCCTATCCATTCTTTTTTTGTCTCAGTGTCTTGAAAAAAGTGCTTCATTTCTTATTGCATCTGGACAGACTAGACCTACTGGAGGTGCTCCCAGCTCCCTGATGTTTCTAGTATGTTTTGGTTTAAACTCATGCTCTAGTCAGACTTGGGTTCAGCTACTTTCCCAGTCATATTAACACACCATATTTCTTTTGGCTGTATTGCTTTGCAGTCACTGTATCCTTTGCTTTATCTAGTATACAATTCTGAGAACCTCAGTGAACAGGAAGGCTTTTTAGTCCTCTTGCCAGTTCACATAGCCTGCTGCTGGGAAGCCCTTGAGCTGGAAGAGATTAGAAGCCATAAAACTCTCCATGAGCCAATGGCCATTGCTTTTAACTCAAATGGTTTTAAAGGCCATCCAAGTGATGTCAACTAGATTCACATCGCTCCAGACCAGTGGAATGGTTGTCACTGAAAGGATTTTGCTACCAAAATTATTTGCATTGCAGCAGAGCTAAAAAATGCAGTCAGGAATGAAAGGAATATTTTACAAGACACTGTACAAACCCAGAACAAAAAGATAGTCTTTGGTTGAAAAAATATGCAACGTATCGTTTGGCTTTATGCTTTCCCCAGATGTAACAGTTGACACATGTTTTGTATATCAGCTTTGTCACAGGAAACTGCTGCATCTAATTACATCCTAAGGTAACAGATAACATGGAGATATGAGTGATGGATGGGGAGCCCAAGGACATAATTGTATAACAGTGATCCACCAGACAGGGAGGATATCAGTTCCCTTGCTCCTAGGTGCTGTCATTTTGGTAGACATTCTAGTGACAGTGAGTTTTAGGAAAGGAGAAAACAAAGTATAGCAAGGATCTTTGTAGATGTGTAAGATGTTGTCTCCATGTATGAAAGAAAACATACACAACATATGTGTGAAAACATACACAGAGTGAAAAACTTGCTGTTGGAATGGTGGTCTACATCACTGCCAGAGCAGAAGCCAGCATGGATCTGCTGCAAGAGTAAAGAAGGGAGATTAAACATAATGTGCTTGAAAGAAATACAAAGAATTAAAAATGAAATCCCTTGTATCCATTGTGATAATGGAAGAATGCAAATGGAAGGTTGGTTCTTTGCAGAGAAGAGAAATGCTGTAGGTTTGCAATTGTTAAGTGCTTTAGAAAAGGATGCAGTGATACCTCAGACATGAGATGATGAGAACTTGTACTTATTAACAGCAGCTGTCTCACTTTCAGAATTTTTCCTCTAGTAACGTTTAGGCTACCTTGATAATTATTTTGTCCAGTTTCTGTATTTTCTTTGTATCAAATTTCTATGTCTGAAAGAAGCAAATACGCTCTCCCATGAAATACCTTTTCTCCCTTTTCACCAGATTAATTTCTTGATGAAGAAGAAACTGTGAAACATGGGAGAAAGCAGAGGTACAAAGAGAAAATAGCATGAAATTCCTCAGTTTTTCCAGTTATATTGTGACCAGAATCAAAATCAGCAGATGTGTTCTCTTGGGAAGGGAACATCTTTTTAGTACACTAAAGAGTTAGACCTGATTTGCATTTCTATAAATGTTACATATTTATCTGAAAACATGTTAACAGTGATGACAAAACATCTGGATGTAAGGGTATGAAATCCATTGCCATAAACCAGGTAATTCATGTGGTGTCAGCCTTTGAAATAAAAACTTTGAATTCATTTTTGCCAGTTTTTTTTCCATCTCATAGATGTGTATGCTTTTGATCTTCAGCATGTATTATCTACAGAAAGCTTGAATAAGCTATCAAAAGTCCATATGTCAGCAAGCTTTACCTTTGTAATCTGTGTCACAAATGTAAATTACTCATATTCATTTTCCATATAGATCTTAAGAATTTCCAATATGAAGCAAAATTCAGAGAAGAGTGAGAGCCATAGCTAATAAAATTCTTTGCAATATGTCATACAACACTGCAATTATCTCTCACTTGAATCAGGCTATAAACATTTGGGTACTTTATAAAACAGCATCTCAAATTCTGGCTACCATTAATAATTTAGGGGAAGTCAACACTCTTCTCATCCTTCCAGGTTTTATATTATTTGGAGAAAATAATAGGTGTATATTATGTAATTGAAATGGCATCAAGAATACTGATTTCAACTAAATCTCAAAAATGTGTAAATTGGGTGTTATATCTACTCATCTTTAAATTAATTAATGATACTTATCTATACATGAAGAATTGTATAGAGTATTGTGGCCAGATGATACAAAAAGCATAACAAGAAGTTCTTGTTCATGACATCAATGCATGGTTGAAACAACAGACTGGAAATCAGTACCAATTGCCAGGGAGTGTTACATAAAAGTATGGACTGGAAAAAAAAAATAGCCCTTGGAATAAAAGACAAGATATGTAAGGCTGCCTACTCAGTGACCTCAAGTTTGAAAGGAGAAAATTCTACTTTTTTCAACTTCCCTTTCATATCTAGGTTGAAATTGCTAACAACAGTGAATCTAAAATGTGGACAGAATTAAATGAATGAAAAGACAAAACACAGGAAAGCAAGTAATTGATCAGGGATGCGTAGATAGTGAGAAGCAATTGCTTAAAAGCAAGACCAAATCCACAGTTCTCAAAACTTCTAACCAAGCCTACAGCTGAAAGCTTTTTCACAATGATATTCAAGCAAAATTTAACAACTAGAAGAACAAATAGAACTTACAACAGACAATTGTTTGTACCTTTAAAACCAGAATACACCTCACATTCAATGTAAGCATATGTGCAATTTTTTTGGTTTTATTTTCTCCAAGTTTCAAATCTGTGTGCCCCATATTAATAAAAGTGGAATGGCAATTTTGGTTTCCCATTTTTTTATTGCTATATATGATTTAATAGTTACACAACATGACATCATTAATAAACTATTTAATTCTAAGCATGAATATTTACATTGCTTTTGTTGATGTAGTTTTCAAATGTATGAAAAATATAAGGAGATACATAATTTTAATCCATTAAGTCAGGAGGTCAGGAAATTCCCAATAAAACAGAGAGGGAAAATCTTAATATATTTTTATGCATTATAATGTATACACATCTATACATGCATATATATATACATATATATATAAAAGAAAATAAAAGTTAGGATTGGTAGTAAAAACAAAAAAAAAGGAAACAAGAAAAACTACAAATTAACTAGTTCAAGTTTTAGCACCTAAAAAAAAAGAGAGGAAGAAGAAGCACAAGTCATTTTTATTTCCTTGACGGTTGTTTCTAAATTATCTCTAATTAGTATTTATTATTTAGGATTACCAACTCTTTCGTGCTATCAGTATCATGCTGTCTACAGGGCAACTCAGTAGGCTATCAAGAGTCACAAAATCTTCTACTCCCACGTGGACATAAAGCTCCTTGGACCAATTGCCCACATCCATACTGCTGTACTTGGTGGCATTGGAGTAGGACAGGCAGAATCCAAGCAGGACAGATGCGGACAGCAATTTGCCCAGCAAGCTAATCCAGTTAAAGTGCCAATGGCAGCTAAGGGATATAGTGATGGGAGAAGATTAGAGGATTGAAAACCTTTTTCCAGTGAAAAATGAATTCCTCACAGGTTGTCTCTCAACCTCCCTTGTTGGCAACCTCAGATTCTCTCACGTCCTGCAGCCTGGGCCAAACATTTAAAAATCTATTTAAATGTCTAATTTCCTGGTTTTTCCCCTTGCCTGCAGCCTCAGGTAGTGAGATAGTCACTTAATCGCCCTCTACCTTTTCTTGACTTTCCTCATTTTTCATGAATTCTGTTTTCCCCTCCATTTTGCACTTCATTCATCCTGCTTCTGTTGCAGAAAATGGCAAATCATGAATAGCAGCAACAACACTGAAGCCAGAAAGACCCTGACAGTCTCTTATGTCAACATACAGATAGATATATCTCCAGAGGACTTTTTGAGTTCCTGTCCTCTTCTGACTTCTGGTCAAATGTTACACAATCTTGTGCACACTTTCCCAGTCTCCAGGCTAAACTGTATATACTTTTGTTATGTTTTAATGAACTCAGAATTGCTCAAGTTATATGAATGAACAAGATGTGCACACCATTAGATATGCACTTTTTGGTTACACCTATCCTGCATGTTTCACTAAATTGCTGAAATACTGTATAAATTGGAGAATCTCAGGCAGTTGACATTTCCAGGAGACATGTCTTTGTTGCTTTCATATGCCCAAGTTCATTATTACACACTACCTGCCTCTTACCTGCAAATTCCCTGTGTATGTCAGGGACCTCTTGTAACTCTCTCCAGTTACTTTTGTCTCATGCCATCCATATTCTTTCTGTCATTATTTCCACATGATTCCTCCCTCTCATTTTTTGTATTTTTTTCCTCCTGTAGGAAATAAATTACTCAGGATGTTGATACACTTGAACTGGAACTGAGATGGAGGTAGTTATAATGAAATCCTAATAACTGCCAGGAAAATTAGGGAGTTCTGAGCTGCTAAGTCTGCCAAGCAGCTGCCAGGAGCACTATGTGTCTCCCCGACTCTTCTTTTAGTTTACTAATTTTCATCAAAACAGGGCGTAGTATTTCAATTCCAAATTTTCAGAAAACATTCAATTGTTGATTGTATGTGTCATTCAAAAGTAATCACATAATGGACAAAGAAACAGAGGAATGTTTTCCTGTTGAAATGAGGGCTTTTGATGCATGCTTAGGGTGTGCTTCAACATTAAACTTATCTGTTGGCACAGCCCTGTGTTGTGTCAATGCTTCTCTATAGGGAGGCTATGCTATAAATGAGGTTGCTTCCATTAACACAGATCTTTTCACAGAGCTGGCTTGCAGTGTGCAGACTCCCCAAAAGTTGTACAAATAAAGTTCACCGCTCCCACAACTCTAGCAGAGAGACAGAAACATCTAGCAGTTTTGTAAAGGAACTCTTCAAGAATATTAACACTAGAGAAATTTTAAGTCAGAAGCACATCCTTAATTAGGTGCTGTTAAAATGTTTTTGCCCCTCTCCTGTCAGCTACCACCTCTTAGACACAGTATGCCACGGCTGCAGAAGAATGATCAAACACACACTTGAGTACCAGCTGTGGGAGTGGTGACCAGAGCAGTCCAAGCTGCTTCAGCTCTTGTGAGGTGAATATTGTGGAGGTGGTATAGCAAGTGAGAGGATGGCCTAGGTAAAATGAGGGTAGATTAGTGATAAACTCAGCATGTGTGTATCAGAGGCAGAACAGACAGCTAACCTATCAGGAGCTGGAGCCTTCAGACCTTGATTAGCTCAGCCAGGTTTCAACACACGTACTGCTACAGGAGGTAGACTCCAACCTGAGTGCTCACTGTTTGGGCCCTGCTTCACACGAACCTACCCCATGTGGCATACATTGCTTTCTGTTTTCAGCCACGTAACTACCCTGTCCAGATTAAACACTCAGGATTTTAAATTTCCAGGAGGAATATATGCCTCAAGTGGCATATCCCAGGCTTTTCTTTAAAACTTGAATCACAGGCCTATGTAAAAGGTTATTCATTATCTACATCAAAGCCATGCCCACAGGCACTTCCTGCTGCACTTCACCCTAAAAAAAAAAAATGGGCCCGAGCTCTTCTCCAGATCATCCACATGCCAACCCGTGGGAAGTCCATTAACTTACACCTTTCCCGGTCATTTGTTTGCTGCCAGGGGCAACGCAACGCGTCCTGCCCGACAATCCCTAAGCTCCGCCGGCTTCAAGGCTTACTTCCTGCACCTCCTCGGTGCTGCCGCCAAATCCTTCCGGCTGTGGCGTAACGCAGACGCGGGAGGGACGTCAGAGGCGGCGGAGAACCCGGAAGGGCCTGTGCGGCGGGCCAGGGGCTGGCTGCGAAGGGCTGCTGCGTGCGGCTCCGGCACAGTGGGGGCGGCTCCGGCACCCTGAGGACGGCAGGGGATGCGTAGGAAGCACGGAGCCGCAGGCGTGTTTGGAGGGCAGGTAAAGGGGTTCTGTAAGGGTGCGGGGCTGGGGGAAGGAGGTGTGAGAGGTGTCCCGTTGCTCCGGGCCGGGGGTTCCCGTCTGCGTAGGGGTGCCTAGGAAGAGGCTACGGTGGTGATGGGGACGGGGAGGGGTCTCCTGAGGACGGCAGGGGAGGGCGGGAGGTGCTGGAAGGGGTGGGTGTGGGAGGGGAGTGGTGGCAAACGTTAGTGTAATTTCGGCTTGGGTGATGAAGGGTGTTGGGTTGCTTAGAGTTGAGGATGGTACGACGCTGGCATTTTTGCAATGAACGCAGACTTAGAATATCAGATCGGTGAGGTGTGTCTAAGGTGATGTTTTAGTGTGGGCTTTCAGTTGAAAGTGACAGGGTGTCTGCCGTTTGTATTTTACGTGAAGGCATGGTAGACTGCTTCACGTCCTTTGTTTTTTGGATTGTTTGGGCTGTTTTTTCTTTTGACAGTGAGCAAGCCAATTATTAGTTCCTATATATGTGTATATAAGCTGGAAATTCGTAAATGCAAACAGATGAGCTTTCATCTTGATGTATGTTTAGTCTTTATATATAAGTATATGTATCTCTACACATAGGCATATATGGTTAGAAAGTAGAATTTCAAATATGACTTTTCATACATTCCAACAATGTGACTGTTGCTTTATTGAAAATTAGACTGAGAGAAAAAATATCTCATTGTATTATCTTTTTTTCCTAGTGCTTGACCTGTAATACATATATATACCTTCGAGAATGCTGGAGTCCTATGTTACTCCTATTTTGATGAGTTATGTGAATCGCTACATAAAGAACTTGAAGCCTTCAGATCTACAGCTCTCACTCTGGGGAGGAGATGTTGTACTTAGTAAACTTGAATTAAAGCTGGATGTACTTGAACAGGTATGTTATATGTTCAGTCCGTGTCTTTGTTTGAAAGAAGTTGACTAGTTTACATAGGCTTGCATGGATAAAACCAGGGAGCATTAAATGTACGTTTCTTCTTATGCAAGTCGTTTCTTTTTTTTGCCCTGCATTTAGTCATTCTTGTATTAATTCCATGTAATTTGTTTAGTAATGAATGGTAATTCTTTATACATTCTTCTAAGTTATGGGGTGTGAAAAGAGGCATTATTGTGGATGTTTCTTCTTTCAGTAACCACTGTTTTACAGTATGAACATGAGCTAAATTGTTTTTCCAGGCATATTTGATAATTGCATATAGTAACATTCAAATGTCACAAAGTAAAGTAGGAGCTCTTTTTATTTATGCGTGCTAAGAACAATTTTGTGTTCTTGTTCTTTGTTATTTTCTCTCTCCATTTTCATCGGTCTGATTGTATCTAAACCTAAGTGTACTTGAGGGACAGGTTTGATCAGCTGGTTTGTATGGATTAGATCAGAGGTTTTTGTAAAACTTTGTCTTAAAGACAAGCTTGACCAAGTAAAGCACTTGATCCAGAATTCAGAGCCTGCTGTCAGTATGAACTGGTTAAATCTTAGTGGAGGGACTGTTTCCTTCTGTCCTTATCTGACTTGTCAACTGAGTTGAGTGTGTGAGACAGATAAAAATGTTGTCTGTTTTGCATAGTGTAGTCAGTTTTAGCTAGACTACTGTGTCCTGATGCAGTCCAAATGAAGGAGCTGAGAGAAAAGCAGCAAAAATAATGGGAGATCTAGCCAATGTAGCCATTGAAAGAAAAATGAAATAGACAGGGATTGTGTTTTTAGTTTTGAATAAATGAGTGAAATAAGATAGAGCAAGAGTTCTGTGGATGAGACAAGAAAGAAGGGAATAAATTGCACTCAGGGAGACTTAGCTTGGCCATCAAGGAAAACTTTCTCATGCTTTAATCATTTTATGAGGGATTGGACTGAGGAGACTGCATGCATGGTCTCTATCACAGGAGATCTTTTAAAATATGGAAAAAATATTTATGGTTAATTAGTTATCTCTGATCCTCTTCTGGAAGAGGAGACAATCTTTCAAGAGATCCTGTCCTATTTTCTGTGCTTCTCTAACAAGCCCGATTTGTCTTCTTTCAGGTATTTGGTGGTCTCTGTATTTCCTCTCAATTCTTGCAGTCTGTGGTTTTCTTGGTACAGCTTGTCCATATGGCTGATGTGGACACTAGACTTTAGTTGTGTAGGATGTGTTTCCCTGTGAATATTCAAATATTTGATAGTGTAGATGTCATGGAATCAAAGAATGGCTGATCAGAAAGGATTTCTGGAGGTCATCTAGTCCAACCTCCTGTTATGAACAGGGCTGTTGCAAGCATTATGTCACATCAGCTTGTGATTTTCTCCATTTCAATCTTGAAATCTCCTGTCTTGGTTGTGGAAGCCTCTTTTTTGGGTGAATTGTTCCAGTGCTATACCATGTACAGAGGGTTTGTCCTATTAACAAACGATGGCTTGGAATGGGTATATCAAAATTGCTGTATTACCTGGTGCTATTAAGATTTTGCTGGTGTCATCTATGTTGTTCCCTTTCAAACAGTTGCAGTTTGATGGTGAGTGAACTGTGGCTTCATCTTTGTCTGCTTATGTATCAGCTTGGTACTTAAATATCCAGTGCAATCTGTTACATGTGATGGCTCTTGTAGGGGCATATTGCCATATATACCTGTGCTCACATCTTACCACCTTGAATCACCTTGAATGGGGATGTGAGTATGTGATGAAGGCAATTTTTAGCTCAGATTCATTTTTTTACATTATCTGTCTGTGTGTTTAAGTGGAATGTAATGATCTTAGTTTTGCTTTTATCATTCTTTGGAACTTGCCTGGACTCATAGACCATATTTTGGAGTCTCTTTCTCTTTTCTGCAGAAGGGATGCTTCTTACGCCTGCTCAGCAAAACTCTTGGGTATGTAGTATGTGGCAATACAACATCCCCAAGCCTTTGCATCTAGTGGAGAGCTCCCTTGAAAAGCTAAAGTCTCTAAAAATTACCAGTATATATTATCTTATTTAAGTTCTCTGCCTGGATGGATCCATAATATCCAAAGATAGTCACTTTAACTGCTCTGCTTTTCTAACATCCTTTCTGTCTTGGGCTGTTAACCCTGGCCTGGTTCCCTGCTCCTTATCTGGCATGCATACAGCCTTAATTTCATGCATTAGGTTTTGGATACAGATCTTTGTCTGGAGCCTGAAACATTTGCAGAGAATTCCAGGCTTTAGGGAACTATACATGATTATTTGGGAATCATAGAATCCTAGAATGGGCAGGTTGGAAGGGACCCTAAAGATCATCTAGTTCCAACCTCCCCACACTGAGCAGGGATGCCAATCACTAGACCAGGTCACCCAGGGCTGCATCCAGCCTGGCCTTGAACACTGCCAGGGATGGAGCATCCACAACCTCTCTGGGCAACCTGTGCCAGTGCCTAACCACTCTCTGGGGAAAGAACTTCCTCATAATCTCCAATCTAAATTTCCCCTCCTTCAGTTTATAACTAGCTGAACGTTAGCATAGGTACCAAACGACCTGGACAAAGCACCTTGCAACAGATTTGGGAACAAGTCTATGCTTTCTCCCCTTACTCCTTGGACTTATGTAAGCATTCCCATGGCATGTTGAACTCTTCAGACCACCAAACAAAATCCCGAAGAACAGAGGAGAACAGAGTGTAAACTGCTGTTTTCCAGATTTTACTTTATTTTTGGAACCAAGCTGGAATCAACGCCTTTTGAAATCAGATGTAATAGAATTGTTAACACTGAAAATTAATCAAACTCAAAGAGAAAGTTTCAGTACGTGAAAATCCATTGCACAGTGTTACATGTATTTATGTATGGTTTACATGCTTGTGTTAAACTAAGCCTGAATATTACTGTAACAACTCTTAGGGTCTGCCCTAAGAGACACTATAAATTCTGTAGTGACAGCTGAGTACTAGTTTGTACTCTAGTTCAAATGTCTAGGTACAGTGTAGCTTTTGTACATAATTATGTCATCCTTTGAATAGCCAGTTAGTTTTATAATAATAATCTTCAGTTGAAGATTAAATCTAACAACACTTTGACACTAGTTTTTTTCCTATCCTGCATGATTCAATTACTAGAAGACTAAGCATTCCAAAGAATTTTCCACCTCGCCATAATAATGGACACATTGTACAAAAATTACTTAAGAGTTTTTGTAACTTTAATATTTAAGTACCATTTTATGGAAAAGCCTTTTAAGCACTTTTGGCAACTTTTATCTGAAGTTGCTGTGGTACCAGAGGTAACAGAACTACCTGTAAAGTGTAGTGTTTCTGTTATCACAGTGGTACCAAAGAGATGGAATCCATGGTGAGCTCTTTTTGCTGCTTGTGTGTATTTCCATAACATTGTAGCTTATGTTAGCTGTTTTATAAACTCAGAAAGGAAAGATGAAGTGGTCTTTGAGTGTTGAAGACAAAGGAGAACTAAAGAGTTTTATTCAAGTGTGGGCTTCTTGTATCTGATAGATTTAAGAAAGAAAGATAAATGAAAAATGCTAATGTANCTGTGCATTTAGTTATATCCCTTCATTTTGAAAGAATTTTACTTACATTTCTTTCAGTATCTTACGGTTAACCAGACAAAAATGAGAATGTGTTAAATTCATCCAGCAAATAGTGGAAAAAAAAATCTCTTCTGGAATGCTTTTTGAAGTAAACTTCATAACTTAGACTTATGAACACAAGTCAGGATCTTAATAGACATTGTGATATTGCTGAGTGGCATAAAAGTTATGTCTATGAGAGTTTGGAAAGGGAAGTAGTTTCTTGTGAAGTTAATAGTTTGCTGTCTTGTTTAATGAAAACATTAACATTCTTTCGCAAGTTGTAATGGATTTTTAGATTGTGTATTTTTTTGATAATTTATTTCTGTGCTCCCAACACCTTCCCTCCCCCTCCCACCAAAACTGTGGGGCATGAGGCACCTTTCCATCAACTGTAGCTGAGCTGCCCAGTATTTGCTTTTTAGTGGCTTAACTGGTACTGTCTGGATTAAAATTCTATTTGTGGTGATTGTAAGCCTAAGGCTGAATTTTTAGGAGAGAGGCTTTTAGCTGAAGTCCTTCAGTATATTTGTGAATAAGATGAAGAAAATACTTTGTAGAAACAACAGTTCTCTTCAGACTGTTTTTATGAGAGTCTGTAACTGTCATATTTTGGAATGGGAACTTCATATCAGATGTGACTTTGTGTAAGCCTGGCCAAGGTAGCAGTCAAGAGTTTCCCAGCATGAAAATGGTGTGGGTTTTTAAAAACTTCATTAATGAAAGTTCATTACTGAAAGCTTGTTAAATCCCAAGAACTAATATACAATCTGAAAGCTGTACTTTGGAAAAAAACCCACACAACCAACCAAACAACCCACCAAAACAAACAAAAAACCACCCCAAACCCACAAAAAAGACTATAATTTTGTATAGTTGTCATCTTTGAGGATTTTGTCAGCAATAAATATACTTTGTCTCCTCTTAGCTCTTGGATGCAAGATGAATTTTTCAGAGTACTAGTAGAAAGACTGAGGAGTGTGCTACCTGCAGGATACATGAAATTAAGGGGAGGAGTAGGAGATTGTGTGCAGGCAGGGGGGTGAGCGGTGGGGGAGGCACTGAGGAAGCAAGGGTCTAGGACAACTTATTGTGGCGAGCCTAATGCACCAAGCTGAGCTGTTCTAGACCCATTTCTTCTCATGTATGTGCAGTGAAATGTGGAAATGTTAAAAAATGCAATAGGAAAACATAAAAAAATTCCATTTTATTAAACTAATTGATCATGGCATGCAAGTATTCTATGGGGCTTCTATTGCCATAATTGGACACAATCTTTGAAATAAGATCATCTGCTTTGCAGCATTTCTTCAATTTGACTGGAGGATTGTGGCCTGAAACACAACCCTTCTGGCCTTAAGGCTGAACTTGTTGAGTTCATGTTCATGTTGAATTCTTGAACGTGCTGTTCAGTAGCAGTTTGCTATTGATACAGAATGCTTCCTCATATTCTGATCCAGATGGAAGAAGCACCTCTTTAGAGCTACTTCAGGGAAAGTATTCCTTAGTGGCATTCATGACAGCCGTTTCGTAGTCACAGTGAATGGACTGTGGCCATGGGTTAGGCACCAGTGTTTTAATAAGATCAAATCACCACTTGTATGTGGTTCACTGTTTGTCTGGCAGAGTGGTGTACAACACCAAATGCATGGCCCTGATGTGCTGTCCACACACCAAGTGTTGGATGTTTGCAGAATTTGTAGCCAACGTGTTCTGCCAAATAAAAGAGCCTTTCTCCAATGTTCCCCTCCAGTATTACCAAGAAAGAATGAGCTATGCATGCCTGGTGATGGTGAATAGGTCTTTTATTCCTCAGTTAATAAAAGGTAATCCATGCTCACTGGGGCTGCGGATGCTGCCTTTAATTGATTTTGCTTTTGGACTTTTTTTTTTTTGTAAAACTTCTGTTCTTGGAGTTACAGCATGAACCACTGAGCTCAAGTTGGACATGTATGTCCAACTGTGGTTGTACCCTCTACTATTTCTTCAGCTTGCCACTTTATCCCAGTCACAAATCTTGCCACATCAGCATTTGCTGCCAAAGGAAAGTTGGAATGTTGATTGATCTTATTGATCACCTCTCTGTTTCTGGTGTGAATTCTGGCTTTGTTCTGTTCCCAACACAAAAATTTAACAGAAACATAATCTTTGAGTCTATTGAATGTATCACAAGTTAGCTTTTCCCTTCCTTTCTGGCTTTAAAGTGTCACAGCCGTCTCACAGATAGCAGCCAAGCAGTGGAAACTGTGTATATAAGGCAGTTAAAGTGTAAGAAATAACAAGTCATGCAACTTGTATCATATGCTTGCAGATTAATCATGTGCCTTCATTGTGCTTGGCCATCAGAGGTAGCCACTTTGCTCTCCAACTGGTTTTAGTGATTCCTTTATAAACTAATATGTAAATTAACAATGGGATATGGGCAACTAAATCAAATGTGAAGTGCAAAACTGGAAATTTTTGCTGGCATAAGTGTGGGCAGCTAACATGCAGGTTGAATGCAGGGCTGGTGGAGGTTTTGCTTGGGGAGCAGGTGCCTGCCCTGCTGCTTACCACTGTTCTGGTGCTGGTTCTGGTACTGATGTGTGCAAATGGGGAAGAAGCACCACAGAGATGGGGGCTGGTGGCTCTTCGTGTTCCCAGTTGCCCAAGGCTGAGGTGGAGAGTGGGGTGCTATGCCAGTAAGTCCCTCAACTGAGAAAACAACAAGACCCTCCCAGAAAAGGAAAAGAAACTCAACAATGTGTGACAGAAATGAGCTTTCAGGTGGTCCCAGCCTCCATTTCCTGTGAGATACCCATGTAGAATTGTCCTCACTTAGAGGTGACCATGTAAAGTTGTCTAGTGGAGAGCTGGCTGCAGAGAGTTGTCCCATTCTGCTTGCTGCATGCAGCAGCTAGCTCACTAGGGCTGCCCTATAGAGGTATTTCCCTTGAATGGTGTCACACTTAGCAGTTGCTTCATGCAAGAGGGGTTGTTTTAAACTGTCTTTTATGGTCAGGAACATGGTAATCCAAGTGTCTGCTTTGAACAGACTAATTGTAATGTAAGTGTACAAGCAATTATAAAGCTAGTTGCCCCATGGTACACTGCTGATTTGGAGAGGGAGAATAAATTTTGACTTCAGTTTTGTGTTAGAACGGTATTATTTTAAGTTACAAATGTGTCTTGAGGTTTGATATATTTCAGTAGTTAATTCACTACTCTTTGTTGCTAGGAGCTGAAACTACCATTTACTTTTTTAAGTGGGCATATTCACGAACTTCGGATTCATGTGCCATGGACAAAATTGGGATCAGAACCAGTTGTCATCACTATCAATACAATGGAATGCATCTTGAAATTAAAGGATGGAGCTCAGGTAAGAAATGTGATGAATGCTTTTCTAACATTGAGAAGTTGATGAGAATAATAGCTTCTACAGGTCACGTTCTTTAAAGGCACCTGCAGAATAAGGCACATGAAGTTACAGTCCCTGTTATTTTTTCAGTGGCTAATATTGTTCTCATCATGGCTATTGTTTTCCTTTATGCTTATTTTTAATTCTTTATTAGCTGTAGCTAGGTTCTTGCAAACATAAAAGCATGATAAGAGTACTCTACCAGAATTTTCCTATGTCTAGACAAGAAATTGATTTCAAGAGCAACGTAGCATCTTGCATGCTTCCAGCATCTGCCTTTCAAGAGGCAGTGCTTGTTGCTTAAGACAGCTGTGTGTGGCACCACTGAGCACTGGGCATTTCTCAAAAAGTGTGGTAGTGTTATTATTGAAGGAGTGCTCTAAAGATCCTAGACTGTAATTGCCTTTTTCCTTTAGAAATCATAGTTCTTGCTTGAGTGTACTTGGCAGGCTTCTTATGTGCAAGGGTCTCAAAGGGCTTTTTGTTTAGTTGCAATAATTTGTCCATTGCACCATTTCACAGGTTCAGGAAAGATCCCCTTCTGAAGCTGAAATATGGAGTTGCTTGATTTTGTCATATGTCTAATTTAGTTAATAAAAAGTACTTGGGTATGTTAATGTTAAACCGTTTTTTTCTAGTAAATGTGGTGCTTTAACTCTAGAGAGGTTTTCTGGTTTTTGGTTTTGGTGCTGTGGGGTTTTTTTTGCTTGGTTTTTGTGTTTGTTTTTTTTTTTCTTAAAGCCTTGTTCACATTGGAATTTTCTTTTGCATCATCCTTAATAGAACTGGAGGTCTTTCGGTTGAAATTGCAATCTGTGCAAAGCTCTCAAGTGTTTGGTAGGGTGCTTGATGAACTGTTAACATTTAACATCAATAGTTAGCTATAAGCCAGCAAGAGTATTGGAAAACACTTTTCCATTATGTTTGATACTTCTTGTAATATTCTTCTGCAGTTCCAGAGCTAAAAGGCTTTTGTTGCTAGAGTAGAAATCTCCAGTCCTAGGTATGCCATCCACAAAGCTTATGTTTGCATTCTTTTGTTACTCTTAATCTGTGTGCATATGTGCATGTACAGATGTGTAGGCACACCAACAGCCAAATGCTAAGTACTTTTCCAATGCTAAAGAAGATTTTAAGGCCAAATGTTTTAGAAGCAGCAAATTTCAACTAATTATACAAGTTGCATAGAAAGGTTTGTAGCCCTTGGCTTTGTGCAATCCAGAACTAATATTTGATATTGGCTACTGCTGGAATGATCAGATTTCCTGCATGCATGGTATTTGAAACTTAAATTTTGTGGTGCATACAGGAAAAGGTCAAGTGTCACAAATGTAAAGCACTCTCAAAACAAGTATTTGTTACAGATGTTTAAGATTCAAGGGCAAGAAAGGATTTCTGCAAATTGCAACTGACATTTGAACAAATTATTCAGTGGTATGTACACTCAGGAGGATAAAATTTGGGTCTGTGCCATAGACGGATTATCTTTGACTAACAAGAATGTAAATGAAAACACTTTTTTTATGCTGTTTTGTGAGGATATGGTTTAAAATGTTGACAGCTTGAATTTTATTTCATAAATTACTATATGAAAGTGTTTTATAAAAACAAAATGTTATGTCAAATTCTTGTGTTCTAGCTTCCAGTGTGACCAGTATTCTTGACTAAAATGAACTGTTATAAAAATCTTTTTAGTCAGTGAATGGAAAGCCTGAATGAATTAGAGTATTTCTTTGGAATATGGCAGTAAACTTAACATTCAGTGGATTTAGCTCCAACTGTAACTGTTCTGCCAGGAACTTAATAGCAGTGAAGAGCGTAATTAGCAAGAAAGTTTAGTTTAGTTCTCAAAAATTTATTGACTTGATCCTGCATTTCCTTCCTCGGGTGAAACCTCTAATGAGCACATGCATAATTTCACCAGAGAGAAAATAAGGTTTCTGACCTCAGCTTAATGTGTTTATTCTTTGGAAAGAGGCTATTTCAGAGAGTGTTGCTTTGAAGATACATGAGGATTAAAATTCATGGCATTATTTGAAGTTATTGTCCAGTAGGCCCTACAGAGTTTTGTGAGCAAAAAACTTTCTCCCTTTGGTTGTTTTTGAACAGTGTCAACCTCCTGGGAATGCTTTTGTCCATCTGTAATTCATTCTGATGCTGTCTTGTTGTTGATTCAGTTTCAGTGTTAGTTTGATTGCTTTTATTGTTGTTTATGCTATTGCAGCATCTCCTCAGTTTGGAGTAGACAGTGATGGCTCAACTTCTAGTTTTATGCTAATATTCTCCTTTTCTAAGCAGACGTGTTCTGTATGTGCTAAGTTCACCCAGTGATACATAAACTCCACGGTGTAGAATTAGTGATGTTTTGAGTGAGTTTTGAAGTTTGAGAATTATGAAGGTCATTGCCTTTTCCCCTTCCTTTCCTTTCCTTCTCTAAAGGTGATGCTACACCTTCTAAAACCAGAATATTAAATAAATATGTCCACTTTATAAGAAAATGAAACTTTAAGTGCTTCAGGTGTTCTACTGAACATGTTTTGTATGTTTTGTTTTGGTTAGGAATTTGAGTGTGAGGCATTTTGTGCTGTGCTTTTTGTTGTCTTTTCAGATTAATGTAACTATGCATGTTTTTTTAGCTCCTGAATGTAAACTTCAGCAGCACTGAGTTTTAAGTATGACCACTTATAATGCTATCAAATTAATGTAGTATTTTGATAAGTATGAATTGAAATATGTTCTTACACACTTAAACGTGACTCTGAAGTTCACTTGACTTGCATTTAAGTAGTGGTAACTGACTCCCATGAGCCTGTTCTTCATGAATGTTATGTGTTGCTTTAGAGGGTGGTTAAAGTTGTAGTATTATATTCTTCTCATTACTTAACCTCTTTGTAGAAGATCTCAGGACTTTTATCTAGAATTTAAATCCCCTTGCTAAACCTCTGGTGATGCTGTTTTTCCTCATAGAGTTCTTTTCCTTTTTTGTCCTATTGGACCCTTAACAGTTTTCTACCAAAATTCTTCTTTTTTTTTTTTTTTTTAAGAAAAACAAAAGCTGCTCCAAATTCTTTGCTTGTTTCTCTTCCCCTCTCAATGCCACAATACCTCTGTACCCAAATCAATTCACACTGTACAGATTGGGAAGGACAATCCTGTGTCTGTTTCCTTCACCTTCCTGGCATCATAACTAAGCATAAGAGTAATCTTTGTGTTCAGCCTTGAGTTCTGTGGCTTTTAGTCTTGGAACTGATGCAAATGAGGAGAGTCAAGGGGAAATGTAGTATCTGTATTACTGCTTCACTTTTGGGTCCTTGCCTTTAATCAGAACACAGTACATCAGGAGTACGCTGATGTATAGGAAGATGAAATCTCTCTCTACCCCAAGGATAGCTTGTTATGGAATTAGGGAAGACTGTCAGATACAAGCACTTACAGAGGCACAACATGCAGACAATTAAGCACTGCTTATTTTATGAGGCATAACAAAGAAGGTTTTGAAGGAATGTAATAACTTTGTGGAAACAGTGGAGAGCAGCCCGCAAGTATGACTGTCAGAATAGCAGACACACATTCTTATCTGACAATCCATAGAGACTGCCATCAAAGAATGCTGAAAGCAGAAATTGATCTCAACTGGGAAATGATTGAGATGGCAGATAGGGTATGCAGATAGGCTATGAAGGACTTTGAAAGTGAAGACAGAAGACTTGTGTTTCATCAGGGTATAAAGTTTTTGTTTAGGTGGTAAAGCTAGCTCCAGGTCTGAAGCAGTGCTTTGCTGTTTTTGTGCTTGCCACCTGGGTTGTAGTAGTTCAGTGCTGCTGTTTTTTGTTTGAGTGTATATGTATGCTGTTCAATGATGGCAAAAATATGGTAAGACTTGAAGTCAGAAGACCAACAAGCAGTCTTTAGTGTCTTGCCTTTCTGCATTTTATTTGTTGTGCAGAAGCTCAAGGTCTTTAGTTTTGAAATATTTTCATTTGTTACTTACTCATTTTCATAGTAGTATCTTTAGTTCAGTAAATCTGGTACTGAGTTTTAACAGTTGTATGCAAATTTGAAGGTGAAGATTATATGGATAACTGTTCTACAGGAAGTAAACTATGTCATCAGATAGTGCTGAATCATAATCTCAGGTTAGTGACAAATACACAGGCACAGTCTGAAAATCCCTTGTGGTCTCCTGTGGCCCCTGGTGCCATAACTGCCGACAGCAGAGGGAGCATTAAACTCATTGCCCATGGTAAAGTGTGGGCAGTGATACCCATGTTCCTATAATCCTTGGATGGGTAGGATGAGCTCATTAGCCTTCTGGCAGTCATCCTAGGAGAAGGACAACTCTGATTCCAAACCCTGGCAGATGGAGCTCGTTTAGCCCTATAAGGCCTTCCATCTAAGAGAAGGACACTCTAATAAAACCTCCATCCTAAGGACTTGGCTGCCAGCGTCCAAGCTTGCTAGGCCCTGGCAGATGAACCTTAGGACTAAAGGGTGGGTCCAGCTCTGCGCATGCTGTGTCTCACCTAAAAAAAATCCCTAGTGCAGGCTCGAGGGTGCTATCTGCTATCCTCTTTTTATCAGCGTGCTTGGAAAAGGCGCTGAGGAGGAGCGTGGGTGGAGCCCTCCCTGGAGCTTCGTTCGCGAAGCCTAGCCATGACGATGACGACAAATACAAACTTCATCATTAAGCGGGCAGTTCATGCTGCTTTTATTTGTGTTTTAATAGCTTAATATAACGAAGGGGATTTTATCTGTTTCTGTGTGCATACAAGTAAGTATATATGTAACAAAAACATTTTTCCATATTATTTTTAATTAAAATAAGCTCTTTCATGTAAATTGGACTTTAAGTCAGGAGGGATTAGCAGAGCCTTTTGTTGTTTTATGCCATTTTCTGTCAAGAACTCCAGTCTGAAAAGTTCATATGTTTTCTATGAATTGTTTGTGGAAGGAACTGATTTAGTTAGGAGGTTCTCTTTCAAGGATATTGTCTAAGGGAGAAATACTGTGTCCCACACACAAATGTTTGCAAAAACATTTAGTAAACTTACTCTTTCAATAGAGGAAGCAGTAAAGGCAGTAGAAGTTGATTCTTTTTGGAACCTCTTCACTCTTCTGTTAGGTGTCTTCTTTCTCTGTCAGTGTATCCAAGTTCTGTTAAATAGAATTTTGACAAAAACTTGTGAAATATCTCAGCAGCTTTTCTCATGCTTGTGAGTGTTTTGGTTATGATTCTTGTATTTTAGAATCATAGAACATAGAACAGGTACAGCTGGAAGAGACCT
>VWZO01002296.1:0-22508 GCA_013396975.1 Bucco capensis
CAACCCAGATGATTCTGTGATTCTGTGATCTCAGCTTCAGCCTACTCGTCTCTTCCCATGCTTTCTGTGAAGAAACCTCTATAAATCCGAAGTGTAACCAAAAGCCTTAGTTGAGGAGGTGCGACTAGCTGGTATATAACATTCCTTGTTCACCACACGTAGACAGAGCCTTAGTTTCATTTAGTATGGAAAAGTAACAAGCCTTTCTTTCCCTCAAGTGCAGGAACATTCAGAAATGCCAAGTGGCAGATCCCTTGCCATCTTTCTCCACTACTGTGTACCAAATTTCAGCCTCTGCTGACACAGACTCCTCCTTAGCCCCCACCCATCTGATCAAGCTGCCTGAAGATCTGTCAGCCTCTCCTGGAGGAAAGGGAGGAGCAAACTCACTGCAGATAGCTTTCCTATCAGTTGCAAGTAACAACATCAACAAGCAATGCTGCCAAATGTTAAAAAGAAATTTCAAGCTGGAAGCTGGGAGAGGTTTCCTGATGGGAAAACTTACTGGACTTGAGCTCCCAAAGGAAGGGCTGGAAGCCTTAATATGCAGGAAACTGGAGACTCACATAGATGAAGCCAGTAGATTTCTACTTCATATGCAAAATGTGTGATCACATAGTCTCTTGGAGAATGAAGCTAAAGATAGTGCTACTGAAAGCAAGCCATCTAAGTCCAAGACTAGCTCCAAGATCAGTGTAGAGTTAAACCTGGGCAAAATCTTGTTCCCCGTGGGAAAACCTTCAATTCTCATGGACAGTGGAGTTGCTCATCACAAAGGTGATGTTTCTCTGTGCAAGAGTGCTTCCCTGGGGGCTTGACCAAGACTACAACAGATTCTTGAGCCCTATGAAATTCTTCCAAACTCCACTGGTTTAGTTCCCATCATATACCATTATTTCACATCACCTGTTTCAGCTGACTACTATGAAAAGGGAAGAAGTAGTAAAGTCTGGCCTGGCAGCTCCACAACTTGTAGTGCAGCTCTGCAGCACCATGGCTGTGGGCATGCTTTAGCAGAGCAAACAAAAGCCATGTCACTTGTCCCTTGATTCCTTCCACAGCTGAAACACACCCCGCAAAAGAGCACTGACCCAGATGAGGTCCTGCAGAGGTGCCTCAGTTCTCACTTTGCTTATGTGAGCATTGAAACGGCAGAGACACGAACAGGAGCTGTAACATGCCAGACTCTAGCTGGGCCAACTGTGAGGAAAGCTATAGTTTTACCATGGAGGAATTAAGTTGTTTTAACAGTGGCAGACAGCAAACTTGCCCTAAACAGGTGCCCACCTGGCACATTCTCTGCTTTTGCTAACTAAAGACGACCGCAGCTCCTCCTTTTTCACCACAACCCTAACTCATATGGGGAGTCTTCTCTCCTTCTCCAGGTTTTTCCAAGTCCTTGCAGCATATAAGGTTGCCATGACAATTATTGCAGTGTGACATAAAAAACCCCTTCTATTAACCAGCAATCAGGAAGGGAGATGAAGGGGGAGGAAAATGGAGAGAAAGCAAGCACTTACTGTATCTGCCAGAGCTGAAGACACTAGGAAAGAAATCCAACTGGTATAATTCATGTTTTCAGGAATATCTATAATAAATGCATCCAACACAGCAGTACACAGACCACATTTCTATACGGATTGCAGTATATGAGGGGATGTCTGAGGCATCAGTCAATCATTGTACTTGATAAAAAGATCTTAGATGTGGCTCACAGTTGAGCTACAGTGAGAGGGTAAAGGGAGGGTACGGAAACCCCATCTTCTGCATATTCCTCACATGCAGACCATGAGCTGAATCTCAAGATCTTATCTACAGTAAGCTGAACAGTAACAGATAGGCTTGTACTGCATACAAACCATCTAAACAAATAAGTAGCTGTGGTGTCAGGGAATCACTAACACCAAGGTGGGTACACTTGCACCTTTTCTTTTGAAGCACGGACTACACAAGCACTTCAGCTAGGCAGTGCATGTAGGCAGAAAAAAAGTTGTGCTTGTTCCTCTAATATAGCTAGACCGGGAAAAATAGCTAGGAACATAAAACCAACACAAAACTGTGCTTACAGAAGAAGTTGCTAACTTTTGGGAAGAAGACATGCAGCTACGCTGGCTACCTTTTGCTATCATACACTGCCAATAAAAGGTCTGTGACATTGATACAGCCTCTGTGAAGGAGGAAAAAACCACTAAAACTGCACGAGAATGCTGTTCAAACAGTAGGCAAAATGCAGACTTCTTGGCAGCTTGGACTGATGGTCACCTCTCTATCTTAATACATTTGTGCGTGTGTACACAAAACCACAGACAACATTGCAAAGGTACATAACAACTGAGTTGGAAAAGACCCAGAGGTGGATTTCTAATCTACCATCCACTGTGATAGCTGTTTCTCAGCAGCCTTTCTCATGTCCTTCTGTGCAAGGTAAGACCCCTGCAGAGCTAGGGATGATTTGAAATGTTGGGGCTGGTTTGCTTGTTTGCATGTTTTTGAGGGAAGAGGGAGAGGGGAAGTACGCTCCAAGGAGAAGGGTAAGAAGTAGTTGAATTGAGCCAAAGGGAGTAGAAAGAAGGGATAAAGGAGGAAACAAGTGACAGAAATAGTCCAGGTAAACACTGTGTTTGGAAGGTGCCATGTTTACAAATGGGTTACAAGGATCTACAGGCAACCTCCCCTCAGCACATGTCAGCTGTCAAAGCTAAAGGCTAGGCTCCAAGCTAAGTTTTTCCCAGCTATTTGCTCAAGACTTCAGCTGTGGTGGAGTTTTTAAACATGCATTTAATCTCATGCCTTTAGACTAATCAAAGCAGAACAATAAAAATGATCCAGAGAGAGTCAGAAGACTGCAGGAGGGCAGAAGGAACCTGATGAAGGATGGGATCAAAAGCAAGTGGAGAACAAAAGATGCCAGTTCCCTTTAACCTTATTTCGAGAAAGACAAATCCTTTTCTATCTACATTGCTTTTGACTAGGACAATCACCCTCTCTTTCATCTTAAAAAGCGTGCAGGCAATATGACCAAATAACTTACTTTCCCTCACCCTCAATTCACTTGGGTTTGGTTTAGGACTTTGTTGATAACAGAGAGTACTGTGGCATTTACCCAGCTGGGTTTGTCAGCTGCACATTGCTTAGCTGCTTTTATTTCCCCCAAGACCAGGCACCGAAAATGTAGCTTTAACAATTCCTTTTTTTATTGCTGCTGTTTATGTAAATAGGTACAGTCTCTCTGGTGACTCCAGACATTGAAACCAATCAGATAATATAATTGACTGCTCTGCAAGACAGTAAAGATCTAAAAGGTTACTGAAAAGCGGATCAAGCATTGTACAATTAATTGCCTCAAGGATGCAACTAGTTTGAGTAATTCATTTATACATTGTCTATTTGCACAGTGATCCAAAAGTCCAGGTCTATTAGTGGTAGGCTCCTATGTTTATTTCTCTAGCTAGCATTGACAGCCTGTGAGATCAGATGGTCAAACTTTTTTGTGTATTAGCTCCAGTAATGACACATGGATTATGCTCTTGGTGACATTTCACTCCACATGTGCACAGATAGAGTGAATCTGGATCCCAGCAGACTGCAGGAATGAGACGAAGTAGGATGAGAACCCAGTTTGCTCTTCCATCACCCTGCTGGGTCAAGACACTACTGGCAGCACAAACTACTGAATGCTTATTCTCAGCGTTCACTTGGCAGTCTTGTCTCCAAGACACACAGGAAGCAAACCTTGGAGCAGCTAAATATGTTACCAGTAGCAATTTTTAAAATAAAATTCAGTGTTATGGCAAATGCTTTTCTGGCACCCAATACCTACATGCTAGGAGAAATCCAGTACTGCAGATGGTTCAGTGCTAAGCTGGAAGCATGCGACCAGTGCCTAGTGAGGGCACACAGACCCCTCAATGAGCTTTTGCACTTGAACACCAGGTAACTGGTTTCTATCCAACTCTCCACAGAAATGTTAAGTCTGATTTGACTCGCTAGTCTGTGACATTGGCATAGAATTAGTCTCACATTTGGTACTACTGAATCTGCCAGCTTTTGCTCATCAGCTGGAATTGGGGCACGTGTGTCCCATATAAGGCAGCCTGAAAGCAGAGAAAGTCAAGCAGGAAGCTCATTAAGTTCACGCTTCACTAAGAAGCCTGAATGTACTGATTCATCCCTCCTTCCTTCCCCTCAATCCTGCAACTGCCAGCTTGTGCTGAAGTTCTCCAATTATGTTTATCAAGCTAATTCTTCTCCCTCTTCACTTCCAAGGAGCCAAGCATCTGGTCTTATGAACAAATTGAGTTGTACCTTTCGTAGCTTCCCATAGTCGATGAGCTCTGGACGGTGTCTATGAATTAAAGCACAGAAGCCCAGGCCATCCTTCCAACTGCAAGAGAGACAGAAGAGAGCACAATGAACAGTGCTCAGCCAGGGAGAGACACAGGGATGGGCATGAGCACAAGGGAGGGATCCAAGGCAGCAGGATAACTAATTCTGGTTTAGTTTCTAGCTAACAATGCTTCTGTAAGAGCTGGGAAGGAGGCATGTCTTGTACCTGCATGAGGCTGCAACAAAGATCACAGTATCACAGTATGTCAGGGGTTGGAAGGGTCCTAGAAAGATCATCTAGTCCAACACCCCTGCCAGAGCACGATCACCTAGACCAGGTCACACAGGAACGTGTCCAGGCAGCTCTGGAATGTCTCCAGAGAAGGAGACTCCACAGCCTCCTGGGCAGCCTGTTCCAGTGCTCTGGCACCTGCACTGGAAAGAAGTTTCTCCTCGCATTAGTACTAAACCTCCTGTGGTCCAGCTTGCTCCCNTCTTGCCCTTTTTGAAGATTGGGATAACATTGGCCTTCTTCCAGTCCTCAGGCACCTCTCCCATTCTCCAGGACCTCTCAAAGATTATGGAAAGCGGCCTAGCAATGACCTCTGCCATCTCCCTCAGCACTCTTGAGTGCATCCCATCTGGACCCATGGACTTGTGGATGCCCAGTTTGCTCAACTGATCTCTGACCCAAACCTCATCAACTGAGGTCAAAACTACCTTCCTCCCATCTTCCTCCCTTTCGATCCTTACAAAAATCTCCTGTGATTAGGACTTGCCCTTTGCATTGCCACCTCCTTTTTGCCAGTTCTCTGTGCATGTCCTGTGGAGCATTCAATGGCAGGTGTAAAACTCAAGAGTTGAAAAAAAGGTATAATTGCAAACTATAAAGGAGTGACAAGTGCACTCCTTAGGGAAAAGGGAGATGCCCATAGCTAGCTCCACTCTAGTACTGGCTAGCATGGATGGTACTTCAGCTCTCCAAAAAATGCTTTACTTTTATATGGTTCACATAGCTCTCTAAGATGTGCTGGGAAAAGCACCACTACACAGAACATTCAATGGAACACCTGCCAAATTGGAAACATTAAGAGCAGAACAATAAAACCTTATATTCCTTCCCAATTCCGCTGTACTACAAAGTTTCTGGTGCAGCCCTTGTTTCATGGCTCCTAAAATGTTCTGAGTTTTCAGAAAGAAAAAGCTGTCTTGCTTAGCCCTATGCTGCTTTAAGAGGATTTAATGCTCTGAAGAACTTTATGAAAGCAGCAATTGTAACCAGAATGAGGAACTGAGATGTAGGTACTTGGATCCTCTTATATACTGTGATACTGTGATAACCCCTGCTTTGAATTTCCTAGGTGTTTCCTGGGACCATGCTGTTACTGTATAAAGTGCATCTGCATTGCCTTGGGAGGTCTGTCAGGAACATTGTTGAATAAACCAAGAGACATATAAAAATAACACAGATTTTGTAAAACGAAGTTCATGCCTATAACTCACCTGATATGGAAGTTCTGGATGTTTACATTCTTGTAGGGGGCTGTTTTCCTCTGACACCATAACAAAAGTCCTTCTTTAGCAGATGTCTCTAAAAAAAGGCAAGAAAACACACCAATTAACTCATTCTCTTAGAAAGCAGGAGTCTCTGGAGTGTATGCTAGAAAAACATGACCAACTTCTCTTTGGTACAGACTGCACTAAATTGTGCTTTATTTAATTTCACTTGTCAGAAAATTCCTTGTTTGGAAGAGCCTACTGGGATAGTTTTGTTACTACTATTTTCTTAGTGAGGTTCTGCAATAAGGAGAGAGCTTCTGGGAATTAGAGAGTTTTGTAGGATTTGAAAGAGATAGGCCCATTTTCAGTGCTAGTCCTTCAATTGGCCTAAAAGAAATGCAACAGAGTCCAACATAGATGTTGGCTTTCAGGCTTAGCAATCCTTTTGAGCTGCTCTTAAATATCACTTAGAAGAAAAAGGTGTGAAAAACTCTTCTCAGTATATCTGAACCTGGACAGAAATGGCAGTGAGATGACAAGGCAGCTTGGGAAGGTTATCTTCCTAGGATCTTCCACTGACTCAACCAAGAGCACTTTCTAGGTCTTTTAAGTGGCAAAGCTATCTAGTTACCCCAACAGTGGCAGGAAAGAACTAAGATTTACCTTCAACCGAGATATCCTGAATGGCAAATCGAAGGATGATGGTCCAGATCATTCCAAGAGTCATTTTAACATTGCCATCCACGATTTCTATGGGGGGGGAGGAAGGTAGAAAGAGAAGAAATAGAAGGCATTAAGTTACATGGGCAAATCCCAGTAAATCAGGAGCATTAGAGAGCATTCTCTACTGCAGATAGGAGAACTGGAATTCCAGCTGAAAATTGTTCTTCCCCACTCCCCAAGACGCTCTGCTGGTAAAGCATAGTCTTGCCCAGTAGCACTCAGTAAATCAGACTGGTTCTCCTGTGTTGTAACACTGAGTGTGAAACAGACACGATCCAAAAAAACCCCAGGACCAATTTAGATCAGTATAATTCCCAACATGGGCCTAAAATCACCTTGTTCAGATTTAATTCTGATCACTTAGAAGCCATATGAACCAAAACAGGAAAAAGAGAAGTTTTCCTCTTTCACTCTTGCATGTGTACTCGCTATCACCCTTATAATTGACCTAGTGTAACTACACCAGGAGAACCAGAGAGACTTCCCAAACAGCTGGTTTTGTCGTGTGAACAAGATGCCACCAAGAAAACCAAGAAACATTAACATTTTCATTTCAAACAAGCCTAAGTACAACCAGACTGCCTTCATAGGACTTACTTCAGTCATGTAATTGCCAGAAGACACAGCAGAGCATTCCTCAAAGGACATGCATCCTGCTTGAAGAGGAAGCAAGGACTCATGCTGACCAGCCTGAGCAGACCATAACATAAACTAAGATGTTAAGTAGATTGTGCCTTATTGCCCATTGGACTCTGCAGTATAAATCAGCAAGGGTCAACAACTCAGAGGTTTTAGAAAGTGACCGCTTGCATGTGTGAGGTATGATCTGTTTAGGATGGGGGATCAAGGTTCTGGGGGGATGCTGGCCCAGAAAGGGGCTTCCATCGTATATAGATCAGTACCAAACAGTCCAAAAGGTGAGCGGCTGGTTCTCAAGTGTTGATAAACACCATCTACTAAAATTCCACACAGGCTATATATACACAGTCTAAAATTTATAGCCTTCACTTTTTGGGATAGTGAAACCCACTGAGCTGTCTTCTACTTATTCTCTGTCAGGTTCCTGCATGGCAGCAGGATCTTTCTCAAACAACTGACAAGTTGTAAGAGTATTTTCAGTAAGAAAACAGTTGGAATTAACCTATTGTTTGGAGATAGAATAATTCAAGTCCTAAGAAGACTGCCAGAAATCATTTTTGTACTATTGTAGGCACCTCTGTGTCACTGCTTCTTCCACAAAGCTGCCTAGCGGGAACACATCATGCTCTGGGGCAAGTAGAAATCTGCAGTATAGGCAACTGCCACCTGTCTGGATCCTGCTACAAAAGTATCAATACTTAAAATTTTCCCTTTAGATATTAAAAAAAGCTTTTTCTCCTATGAAAAGTTTTAAAAATCTGAACCCCAGTGTATTCAAAACCAACAGATAAGTGGCATGAAGTCCAAGCACGTTGTTTCAGAAACCGTGTCCATCCAGTCCAGATTCCTGAAAGCCTGTGATTTAGCAATACATGTGGTGCAACTTCCAGTGTAAATTAGAAGGATAATCTCTCCTTTGCTTTGCCACAAAAGCTAGAAAACAAGACACACCATCTTTTTCTACAGCAGTAAACCCACGTCCACTCCTTCTGCACTGAAAAGTACACACAGATATCTTGGTGGGGCATCTGTTTGCCCAGAATTAAAGAGCCAACAAGTTTTCATTGCAATACAAAAGAATATTATTATTGCTGGCATGAAAAAACGATATTTGTCTGTTGACAGTTTTCTCACAAATGATCTTTTTTACAGGTATTTTGGGGTCAGGGAGTTGTCTGCTAGGCTGGTGTAAGAAAATGTCATGTGATGGCAAGTATATTCAGTTCTGTGCTTTTTATGTACTTAACCCCTCCAATAAAGCACTGCAATCAACTTAAAGGAAAATCCTTACTATTGTCACAAATACCTGAGATACTACAACTAACATATAAAAGAAAGCATCCATGTTTTCAGCTTGTTTTGTTGATTTGATAGATCCTGGTGGGGTTTTTCAAAAAGCAAAAAACTCCAATACTTGTAAAAATCACAGCAACTGGCAAGAGGACCCTAGGATATATTTAAGATCTGAAACTAAATTGAGCTCTTTATTTTAATGGACTAGATTAAAATCTGATGGCAATACTTCAACGTTGAAAATGCTTTATGAACACTAATAAATCAATCAGCAAGTTGAAACAGGTAATTAATGTTACTGTTCCATGGATTTTAATTGGAAATAAAGGTCAAGACACTTACATAAAACCAGATGGCGTTAAGTTGCTAATGTGGCATTAGAATTCAGCACTGTGCTCTGGTCACGTTCTCAGATTCCAGCTTCATAAAGCTAGCTGGTAGAGTTAAGGTGGAAAGCATCTCTTCCACCCTGCCCTCTTCTCTGCACTACTCATTTAAAAAGGAAGATGTGTGCTCCCTGCTCCCATGTCTGATTCTTCCTTAGCAGTGTACAAAACCAAAACTGCTCTGGAAGAAGCTCAGAATATTTCCACCACTCCATCTCTACATATTATTTTACTTTTTCTTGACACACAGAAACCTCACCACCTATTAAAAGCAGATTCTGATGTCAGCAAGATTAGAGAGTGATCCACCCCAGGATGCAGATTTAACCAACCACACTATCCTCAGTCCTTTTCTTCTTTTTTTAAAGTGGAGTTGACACAACTGCTACTATTTGTTAGAAGCAGAAAAGCATTTTTCATTTCTAGAGCTAAAAAATTTCTGGCAACCTGCTTACAAAGTCAGCCAGCCTGACCAAAAAGGCCAGAGGCTCTTTGGTCCCCATTCACTCAGGTTTCCACCCCTGCATTCCTCAATGGCAAGCTCTTTCTCCTTTAGGATCCATTCAGCTGCTGCCAGTCTCTTTCTAGTACTGTGCAATATAGACAAGAAACAAAAGTGAAACACATGGTTCTAAAACAGGTTTGCATGAAGCCTTCTGCTTCCTGGTGATGAAGGGAAAGGAAGTCCACAGGAATTTTAAAAATTGAACATAGTACTAGAAATCTAGAACAATCCAATGCTTAAGTAGAGATACTGTGTTTGTTCCCCACTGATACAAGTAAGGCTCACTAATGCGAGGGCAGTTCACATACTAAAAGTCTAATAATCAGGCAGTATCTTCTGCCTGATTGTGCTTTCCAAGTGCTCTTTCTAGGCAGGACCTCTGCAAGTGTTGCCTGAACAGCAGCAGCAAGTACATACTATTAATGTGATTTACATTCAACTTGGAAGTGGATTAGTTACTGGCTAAAGCTGAGGAGATATCTACATCCACTGGAAGGATTTTTTGCACTAGTGAATATGCTCTCACCCAGCTCCCATTATTGTACCAAATACCATGAACAAAATATGCAAAAATGACAGTATTCTCAACACATTAATAGCCGATTGTATGGCTAGGCTTTGCGAACGAAGATCCAGGGAGGGCTCCATCCACACTCCTCATCAGCANGCCAATTAAAGGCCTGACAAATAGTTCTTAGAAGCAAGACTGGCTGGCTACCTAGATGTGCCTTTTAAAATACTATGAACTCATTTTGAAAAATGCGAAAAGGACTAAGCTTACCTTTCTGTCTTGGCCTAGGGAGTTAGAAGCTGAATGAATGCTACAGAAACTGTTGTTCCCCCTAGCCACCTCTGAGCTGCCCTTCAAAGGACAGTCTCTGGTTACATTCCCTACAGGGGTAACATCTGGGAATTGGAGACAGAGTAACAACAGTGACATAAAGGCTGCTCTGCATTTTGTTCATCCTAGCAAAAGCCAAATAAAGTAGAATGAGCATCCATGACCCTACCTTGAGAAGTTGCCAGTGATGGTGCAGATTTAGAACAGATGACTGGCACTGTTGAGGGGGCTGTAAATTTCAGCTCCCTAATTGTAAGTGGGCAGGAGACAGGGACAAATACAATGCTGTTTCATTGACTGACATGGAGAGACCTTATTTTCTCTCTCTTTCCACTGTCAAATGTGTGCTTGCTCTGGCTGGTAGTTCAATAAGTGTTTTGCTCAGATGGGACTACTGCAATTGTTGAATTCTCTAAGCTTTATCTCTTTCCACATACATAGGTGAGAATAGGATCGAATAATCCAAAGTTATCTTTATGCTGAACTGAGCCACATCTGTCTAAGAAAGCAGCAACTTTCTATGTAAATTAGAGGTGCAAACAAAACAGTCTTAGGGTCACATACTTGACCTATTCAATCTATTAAATCCCAGGAGCATTTGACACCAATATGGAATCTATTACAGCAAAAGAAGGCTCCTGAGGTGTCAGATGACAGTAAGATGTAAAAGCACATAAAAACCATTTGGAAGGTGCACCAGGCTGGAGTCTTTATCCAGATTAACACAAATCTGCTGTATGCCACAACTGCTTTGATCCTACGGACTCTGGCTAACCAAGATGTTCAGAATCATCTTGAATTGTTAACAATCAAAGACTGTTGTATAAAGCAGCTTTGAACCCTCATTGCCTATTCTGTTTGCTTAGTTCACCCTTAATTTAACATAGACATGGAAAATGTCCTGCACTCATGCTGCATGTAGAAAGTCCTCTTCAACTCTGGTTCTCATTCACTGGGAGATGGCTGCAGAACTTGGCTTGTAAAAAGCAGAGATGGAATCTTTATTTGATGAAATGCAAGATAAATGCCATGAACACATTTTTTACTGGCTTTAACTCTGATTAAACTCCAGGTTTCAAAAGGCTTAAGCTGACACAAGAGTCTCCTTGGGATTCTTTCTAGAGCTTATTTTTCAATCGCACATACACAAAAAAGCAAACCAGAACACTGATAGAATCACAGAATCATAGAACAGTTACAGCTGGAAGAGACCTTAGAGATCATCGAGACCAGCCTTTGTCCTAGCCCTATCAGCTTACTAAATGATTAAATGATGCCCCCCAACGCAACATCTACCTGTCTCTTAAACACCTCCAGGGATGGGGACTCAACTACCTCCCTGGGCAGCCTGTTCCAATGGCTCACAACCCTTGCAGCAAAGAAATTTTTCCTAATATCTAACCTGAACCTCCCCTGGTGCAATTTCCATCCATTTCCCCTCGTCCTATCACTGTCCACCAGGGAGAACAGACCAGTCCCTGCCTCTCTACAACCTCCCTTCAGGTAGTTATAGAGAGCCATGAGGTCTCCCCTTAATCTCCTCTTTTCCAGGCGAAACAGGCCCAGATCCCTCAGTCTTTCCTCATAAAGCTTATGTTATAAGCCCTTTACCAGCTTGGGAGCCTCTGTCCCCTCTCCAGCACTTCCATGTCCCTCTTGTAGTGAGGGGCCCAAAACTGGACGCAGTACTCGAGGTGAGGCCTCCCCAAAGCTGAGTAAAGGGGCAGGATCACCTCCCTGCTGCTGTTGACAACTGTTCCTGATACAGGCCAGGATGCCATTGGCGTTCTTGGCCACCTGGGCACACTGCTGGCTCATGTTCATCTGCCTGTCAATCAACACCCCTAGGTCCCTCTGTGCCTGGCAGCTCTCCAGTCACTTCTCCCCAAGCCTATAGCACTCCTGGGGTGCTTATGACCAAGGTGCAGCACCTGGCATTTGGCCTTATTGAACTTCATGGAATTGGCCTTGGCCCAGCCATCCAGACCCCTCTGGAAAGCCTCCCTTCCCTCAAGCAGATTGACACTGCCACCCAGCTTGGTGTCATCTGCAAACTTGCTAAGGGTGTACTCAATCCCCTGGTCCAAATCATTGATGAAAATGGCCCATGGTGTTTGTGTAATGTATACAGAGAGGTAAAGTTGGGCTGCAGACCCCTTACACAGAGCCCTGTTGCCCTGTCCAGCAGATGCCCAGAGCTGGAGCAAGCCACCTTGAGGTGAGGAGTGTGCTGCCCTAGCCAGTACTACCACTCTGGGTGGTAGTTTTCTTCTCAGGGACAAAAGCCACTTGGAAAACTTCCTACATCAGTACAGCCAGACCAAGGCATTTACAGCTCATTTTCTTGGTGTAGTGTAATGATTGCCTCATTGACTTTTATCTTCTACTTTGCCACTGCATGATGTCTTAAAAGTCTAAAAGTAAGCATTTAAAATTCATTTAAAATTCATGCCCCAGGAAGGTTTATAATCCCTTCCATGAGCAGAGTTACTGCTGTTGGTGTTCAGTGTAAAAGTCCATTTTAATAGCTGACATGTAATTTACTGTACACCAAGCACCTGGATGGATCAGCCCTTGCAGCAGGTTACATTTCCTGGTGACAACTAGAGGGACCTGAGTTCAGTCTGGGTGTGCAGGCAGGCACCAATGTGGAGAGTCCATGCTGTGGTCACACTTACTTGGCCTGAGCTGACATGGGCCCAAATGCTCTGTATAAGAAGCAAAGCTAACCTTGGTCCGAGATTCAGTGCCATGCTACCTTTGGTAGTGTAAAGAAACCCATATAGGTTCACCATGTAGCTGCATGGACACCAGGACAAAGGACAGCCAAGAACATTTGGCAGGAGAGGTCAGGATCACCATTCAGACTGATATAAACCATGGCTTCTGTCACAAAATGGCACCTCACAGCCTAGTAACTGGGCCCAGGAGAAATTTGGTCACAGGCCGTTTTACTTGCAAATGATTTTTTAAGTGCTGTGAGGGTACAGTCATAGCTGATTCAGGAGCAGAGATCAAAAAAGAAGGAAGGAGAGGAAAAGGCAAACTAGTGCCAGTGATAGCAGAACCAGAAGAAAATAGGGAACAGAGCAGGGAAGATGGCTTTTATGCATGCTCTAGGCTTCCAGAAGGATCCATGTGTCTGTCCAAGATCCAAATGACAGCAGGAGCTGTCTTAAGGCAGAAGACCTCTGGCTCTAGGTCCAACTTCCAGTTTGAAAAGGGTCCCATATAGATATGAACTACTGTATCAGGCACTGGATGCATCAGTCTTTTTTGTGAAGACACCAAATGACCTTAGATATGCATTTCAGCCTGGAGAAGAGAAGGCTTCGGGGGGAACCTACTAGTGACTTTCCAGTACCTAAAGGGAACTCCCAAGAAGGCTGGAGAGGGCCTGCTTGCAAAGGCCTGGAGTGAAAGGACAAGGGGCAATAGTTTTAAATTGGAGAGGAGTAGATTTAAACTGGACATTAGAAAGAAGTTCCTCCCCACAAGGGTGGTGGAACACTGGCACAGGTTGCCCAGGGAGGTGGTTGAGTTCCCATCCCTGGAGGCATTCAAGGGGAGGCTTGCCAGGGCTCTGGGCAAGCTGATCTAGTTGGGGATGTCCCTGCCCACTGCAGGGGTGTTGGACTAGATGACCTCCAGAGATCCCTTCCAACCCAAACCATTCTAGGATTCTATGATTTCTGCTACATAAACAGTACTCAGGGCCAGCAACATCCTCAGGTTGCTCCTGTGGAAACAGCTGAGAAATTGAGGGAAAGTTTTGTATGTAAAATATGAGTATCAGTGAGCCATTCACCCCTTGTATTTTGCTCTTCAATACCAAACACAGTGAAGAAGTGCCTGCAATGTCCATGGGAACTAGTTTCAAATTGTTCCACCATCTCCATAAAGTTGAAGCAGTACATTGAGGTAAAGGTTTTGGTAAAGCAAAACCACACCCATAACAGCTGAGGTATTCTGTCTCACCTGCAACAGAACAAAAGGGGCCATAGGATGGGCACATGTCTTGGAGATGTTCCCAAGAGCATGCCTTAAAGGCCAAATTTGGAGACAGCATGTCAACAGAGCTCTCATCTCCTGGGCTAAGAATAGGCAAGCCTCAGCCCTGTAGCCCCATGACTGTCCTGGAGGAGGAATGCTCATCCAGAACTGTATCATGGGCTCATTTCCTGGCTCCATCATGAGTTTCCCTGGAGAAACCACATATTTCCATCTGTAAGATGGTGATAACAAACCTCCCTCATTTTCCATGGTCACTGTAAAGACAAATCTAGAAATACCACAGAAGCAGAGTGTCTCCACAGCAACAGTGACAAGCATGAGTCCACACGCAGGACTCACACACAGCTCCAGGGCACAGGAAAAAAAGTTTCATGAAAACACAGTGAAATGACAAAGTTTTTAAGGTTTTTATAAATCTTGTAAGAGCAAACTACTTCATTATCAGGGCATCCCTGGTACTGCCACAATAGTCTCTATACAGCAATACACAGGATTCCAGCCAGAGCAACCAGCTTTCTGGGGCACACAAGAAGAAGCCTTGAAGCTCTAAGAATTGGAGCCTCTGGAATCCTTGACTTGTGCTGGGGACTGCACACAGCTTTGACCCATGGGATGTCCTACAGCAAGAGGGGATCTTTCCCAGCAGCTCTGCAACAAGCTAAATACAAGCAGCTGCTATGCTTCAATCAAGACTTTTCTTCATCTGGGAACAAAACATCTCAATTAATTTGTTTCTGCCACTGCTCAATGTTTTCCTTAACTCACGAGAACCAGGAGAAAAGGATCAATAAGCCTAGGTGGGAATCAGGTTTGGCACCTTGGTGTGAAGGTGGGATTTAAATCCTGAGTAAAGGCCTAATACATTCCCATTTTTCCTCCATGGCTTATTCTATGAGGACACAGTACGGGTAGGGAGGCACAAAGGGAAACAACATGCAGCCATGAGAGAAAGGTAATGGCTAAGCATGGCTTGAGCCCAGATAAACCAGCTGGTTTCTTTACCTTCTGCTCCAATAGATACTAGTTTGACTCCTTTGCTGGCAATGAAATCCAAGGCCTTGTTCACGTTGGATATTTTGTGCACTCGCATTTTGCCTCTTTCAGGCTTAGCCAAACGTTCACCTAGAAAGAAAAGGGGGAAAAAAAGTATTAGAAAACCATTCTGAAGCCTTTCTTCACTGGTGGGTGTTTCCCCGTGTTGGTGGCTCCTGCTGCTCAGCCAGGCAGAAGGCAGACCTCCCTGCATCCTTTCTCAACAGCAAATATGAGACAGCCACACTCACTGCTATGTACCCCAGAAAGAATCAGAGAGAATAGTATCTTTTGATTGCATCTCAGATAATATAATAACAGAGGAACTGACACCACTGAGGTCCTTCCACAGCAGAGGTGAAAAGCTCTTTCAAAACCACACAGAGCTAGGCAGGGGAACTAAACTCTGTGCCATTAACCACAGATAACAATATCACAGTATCACAGTATGTCAGGGGTTGGAAGGGACCTAGAAAGATCATCTAGTCCAACCCCCCAGCCAAAGCACGATCACCTAGACCAGCTCACACAGGAATGTGTCCAGGCAGCTCTGGAATGTCTCCAGACAAGGAGACTCCACAGCCTCCTGGGCAGCCTGTTCCAGTGCTCTGGCACCTGCACTGGAAAGAAGTTCCTCCTCGTGTTAATACTAAACCTCCTGTGGTCCAACTTGCTCCCATTCCCTCTTATCCTAACATTGGATGCCATTGAGAAGAGCCTGGCTCCCTCCTCCTGACACTCACCCTTAACATATTTGTAAACATTCGTGAGGTCTCCTCTCAGTCTCCTCTTCTCCAGGCTGAAGAGACCCAGCTCTCTCAGCCTGTCCTCATAGGGCAGATGCTCCACTCCTTTAATGCCTGGAAATGGCACAAACTTCCCTCTCTGACAAAGACAGGTGAGGAGCTCCTCTCCAGCACTTACAGCACCCAATTTGCAAAGCAAATCTCTCCTTCTTGGAACTCCCTACAGTCAAATATCAGGGTGATCTTCTATCTTCTTCTTCTGTCCCTCAGCCAGGATCCAGATCTACCACATAGCTCTCTAATCTCTTCACTGAATGGCCACAACAGCCTGTATCAGGAAAGAAACTCAATTCTTTGACAAGTGGCTTTAACTGTAAGAACTGTCATCTCAACTCCTTTCCATTTGATGTAACTCTATGCAATGGTCTCTTACACAGTGGTATACATTTAAAATGTTTATAATGTGGCAGAGAGAGGGAAAGAGCAGCTAAATCTCTGATAGAAAGGAGTCTTAGGGCAAATGCCAGCTCCTGATAAACAAAGCTGGAAGATTTGGAAAAGCACTTTCTTGAGTTTATTTATTTGAAAGTTGCATTATGTGCAGTTATGCCCTTCTTGACAGGCTGCCTGTAACTATGCTTGCAGCCTGTGTTTACTAACACTAACCCAACAGGCAGAATAAGCAAATTAAGTGGACTTTTCAAAGGAACTTCTGCTAGAAATATGATTAGGACATCAGGAACCACCTGTATGTATCACACAACACCAAAAAATGAACACAACAGCCACTTTCAGATCACAAGCTCCAGAATATGGAAAAATATTTAAACAAAACACAAGCAGGTTTTGCACTTTGGAAAAAAGTGATCAGGTAATTAAAAAGGGATCAAATGGGCAAGTCTAGGCAAGTAATTACTCACCTGATCTATTCAGTTCCAAAAGTCTCCTATCCTATCTTGAACCTGAATATTTAAGTCACTGTGAGCTCAATCAAAACCTTTATTTGAGGATTAAGGGTGAGAAATAAAAGTACTTTTAAAATAATTCTTTCTCATACTAAAACTAGATGGCTTGTTCCCTAACAAAGGTATGAGGAAAATCTAAAAGGGAGAAAAATAAATTATCTCTGTAGCCACAACCTAAAAAGAAAAAAAAATCTGGAAATGAAAATCCTTTAAAAGTGTTTCAGTTATTACTGTAGGCTAGTGTCATTAGCTCTCAAGCTTAAGGATAAAACCAGATTCACTTTCAAAATGAAACACTGATGTCTGACATTTTAAGTAAAAAGATCAATTTATAGCACTACCTCCATTCTAGGATAAGGAAAAAAATTCTTTTGCTTTAATGGAGCCTCAATTACATATTGTGATGTGTTGCTTCTTTTTCCATTTGAATAATGACAGTCATTCTAAATAAAAGTGGAAGTGCTTTTTGTGACTCTTTCACAATGACATTTTTAGACATAGTTTCACAATGGACTTAAGCAGACACTACCAAAAGTCAACAAGTGGGTTGAGCCAGCTAAAAAATAACCATTTTCTTCTGTTCATGTGACTGCAAACTAGCCTTGCAAAAAGAAAAATAAAGACAAGAGATTAGGTTTCAGCTGGAACAGCAAACTGATCCAATTCACCTTGTGGCCGCATGTACATTGCCAACACATCTGAGCTGCTCTCCCTGGGGCTGGTGAGAGCAGGATTGCTCCCTTTGACAGCAATGTGATCCTCAAGCAATTGATGGCTATTGCAAAACTGCAGCCTTCCTCTCTCTAAATACCACAATAGGATATTTGTTTTAGAATTTTTTTTTTTTTCATTTACAAAGTTCCAAAACCCAATGTCTATTTCCTTTGGACCTGGACTTTATTACAAATTTAGATTTCCAGAGAAAAGCTTCATCTGGTTCCATACCATACATTTTTAACAATGTATATACTGTTAAAGGAGAAGTCTGCTAGAAATATGTTCTACTTTTCAGCTATTTGCATCATTGCTTTATTACTCAGTACTTCTCCCAGCTGAGACAAGGAGAACAGTCTACTTGCTTCCATTCTCTGACTCTCATGTACTAGCCCAAGGCTGTACTTCAAAAGCCAAACAATGCAAGGAAGTGTTGGTATAATAAGTTGTTTACAGTGAATTTGTTTAGGAAAAATTTTAATTAGTCATTCCCTCTGTTGGGGGTGGGGAGCCTTATAGCTGTTTTAAAAGTGGTAAACATGAGCTTAAGCTTTTTTCAGTCTTCTAGTGTTATTTTTTAAATGGCTTTGTCAAGGGAAGGAAATACATGTGGTGAAAGATGGGAATTCATCTTTTGGGGCAATTTCTAGGGGTGGGGAGGCCTAACTGTTACTCTCCACCATGAAGGCCAATGGGAGAGGACTTGCAATGAGGAATTCCCAGGACTGTCTGTGGAGCTTTCCCCACAGAATCATTAAGGTTGGAAGAGATCTCTAAGATAATGAAGTCCAACCATATCTATCACTAACATACCACTAAACCATGTCCCTTAGGAGAGCATCTATATGTTTCTTAAACACCTCCAGGGGTAGTACAGTGGCTGGGAGACTGAGGGGCTCTGGCTGGGCTGGAAGGGGGAACCCATCAGCAGCACAGCTTGCCACCAGAAGGTACCAGGCTGAGTAAAACTTAAGTTCTGTCCTCTTGCAGAACATCACTACTTCCCATACTTCGGGAATTCATGTTGGATGGGAAAACTGCTTCCTACCTGTCCCAGCTACCTGGCAGTGACACATGGGAGGTTCTGCCCTGAAACAGACCCAGTGGCACAGACCCTCTCCCTCCCTAGGGTCTCCAGCAGGTTCCTTGTTGCTTACTCCATCCATCCTCCCATGGTAGCATAGCAGCAGCCATTGCTGCAGTGGGGACAGAAGGAGATAGTGCTCCCCTTACTCCCACACACCCCAGCCCCTTCTTAAAATCCTTTTAAAGGATTTTCATTTCCAGATCTTTTTATTCTGTATAGGGTGTGGCTACAGAGGAGGCACTTGGCTCCACATGGCTCTTGGCCAGCCCAGCCCAGCCCACTTATGGACATGAGCCTCTGGGTTGGAGGAAAAGATCAGCCTGCCACAGAGTAACCCTGCCCATACCAAATTCCCATCAGCAGCTCTGCACTCTCCTAAAATACAGGAAGAAGAAGGTGTAGAGGGGGTCAAAAGCTGAAAGGAAAGGCCAGAAGCTGGAACTGGAGGACTAAGAGCCACCCAAAGACTCATCCTCTTGGCACATGATCAGTGGGAATATTCAGGCAAGCCCTTGCCAACTAGGAGGAGACTGCATACCCCCACACTGCTCCACGTAAGAGCACAGGGGCTCACAGCTGGAAATGGAACCATCAATGATGGAAATGAAATATTGACAAAGAACTCTGCTAAGCTTTCGATACAGTCTCCCATGGTATCCTCATTGCCAAACATCAGAAGTATGGATTGGGAGACTGATGTGAGATGGATTGAGAACTGGCTGAAGGACAGAGCCCAGAGAGTTGTGGTTGGTGGAGCAGAGTCTAACTGGAGGCCTGTGACTAGTGGTGTGCCCCAGGGGTCAGTGCTGGGTCCAGTACTGTTCAATATATTCATCAATGATCTGGATGAAGGGGTAGAGTGTTCCCTCAGCAAGTTTGCGGATGATCCCAAGCTTGGAGGAGTGGCTGGCACACCAAGAGCTGTGCTGCCATCCAGAGTGACCTGGACAGGCTAGAGAGATGGGCAGGGAGAAATTTAATGCAATTTAACAAGGGTAAATGTAAAGTACTGCATCTGGGAAAGAACAACCCTATGGAACAGTACAGACTGGGAACTGATCTGTTGGAGAACAGCCCTGGGAAAGAGATCTAGGCGTCCTGTTGGATGGGAAGATGCCCATGAGGCAGCAATGTGCTCTTGTGGCCAAGAGGNGTGCTCTGGCAAGGGGGTTGGACTAGATGATCTTTCTAGGTCCCTTCCAACCCCTGACATACTGTGAAATTTTTCCTCTTTTGCAAGTGCACCCATGGGGGACTGTGGTTCTAGCTTCTGCTGGCTCTAAGGAAGTGATCCTCAGTTCTTAGTGTGTGAAGGTCCATCGCCTCTGGTGGGATGCAGCCCACAGCTGCTCCCCACACCTTCGCCCACTGGTCATCAAACAGATGGGGAAATGCCAGGCCCACACCACCAGTGCACTCAGAAGTCATTAGATTCTTCCAAAACTGAGGAGGGTCTGACAGGTCCTGCCAGCAGGAGATGAGGCAAGAAAATTAACCAGTGTAAGATATGAGACCCCCTGCTTTAGCACTGAACCTCTTCTGGCTTTCTTTGCCCATGCTTCTCTATCTTATAGTTCAGCAATTGGAAACTAAGCCATCAAGGCCCATCTGCCCCAGCTTCCAGATTGCAGCCTCTCTTCTGCAAGGGAGCATAAATACAGAAAATAAACTAACAGGACTCTGCTACTTCATGTGCTACAAAGCTCCGATAACATTTTGAACTTTGATCCCTCCAAACCACCAGTATGGGCAAAACCCTTCATATTTTAGCCTATATTCACAAATTTTGAAAAAACACATATACTGACAGCATCTTTGCAGGAGTTGGATATAGGGAAGGAAAGAAGGGGCAGAGAAAAGGCAGTCTGAGTGCTTCTATCATGACAATTTTATCAGAAAACATACCGTGAAGGTCAGGACTGCAAGTGACTGGGTTGCTATTACTGATTCAAAAGCCATCAAAGCAAAGTCTGTGAGCATACAACTCCAGTTCCATGCATGCAGTCCTATCTCCCCTTGATGCCTCCCATAACACTTTACTAATGTATTTATTTAATTAGCACATCAATAGGGATTACTGTTGATATGAAATAATCCCTGGGAAATATCAGCCAAGTAGTGGGACATTTGTGATAAGGAGTGAAAACAAATCTGACCTAACTTGTTCACGCCACTGTTTTAATTTCAGGCTCAGTTTTCGGGGATTTTGCTTTCTTTGGGATTTTTTCTTTTCCCCTAAAGGCTTGAGCACTGAGCTCAGACTGAAACTAGAATGGAAAAAATTTCAGTCACAGCTGAAACTTAACGACACAAAAGATTAACTGGTTTGACTACCCTCTTCCAATAACTTCTATCCCCACTGCCATGTGGCTTTGGTATGATTTGCCAGTGCAGCATTCCCACACTTTTCCCAGAGCTGCTCTGTCAGCCCTGCCAAGCAGTAGGAGCCATTGCCTGAGCCTTCACAGGAGGCTGTGCATTCCTGACGGGCAGAGGAAAGCTGAGAGGCAGGAGTAGGAATGCAATGGGCAGCCTGCACAGGCCATGAGGCTTGGAGTACATTCCAAAAGCACAATAATGGTCACTGCTGGAGACAAGATATTTGTTAGGGAGAAATTTGTTCTGAATCAGAAAGCAGCTGTTCTTATATTCCAGCAAAATCTGCAGCATTACAGCCTTTGCTGTCCCTGTTCTGCAAGAAAGGATCAGACAGATTTCGAAATAGAGATGCTCAGGATACTTGAGGGCACCACACAGAACTTCTCTCACCTGAAATGACTTCCAGAAGTAACATGAGTTTAAGGCCATCCCTGAAATCTTCCTCTATGTTCTCAATCTGTGTCCCAGCCTTGCGGAGGTGAGAATTGCACCATGCTGTAAACGTCTAAAACACAGGAAAGAAAGGGGGAAAAAAAAGTAGTCAATCATCTTCCCAGAAGCCAAACAACAGTTCAGAACCAAAGCAGTATTGTTAGGTATCATGACACAGATTCAAATGTTGGTTAGGTTATCATCATCTTTCCACCCCTTCTCCTTGTGGAGCATAAGCTCTAATGGACAAGGAAGTTGCAGAGTATTCCCATGACAGCAGGACTCAGAGAGAAACAGTCACTTCATGGCTCCAGCATGTCTCATTTTCTGGAGAGACCCCTACATTTTCTGTTTGGTTTCTAATACCTTGAAACTGATTTTAAGGCATGCTAAGTGCTCAGACTGCTGGAGACTCCAGTAGTGTTAGATGACACATCTTAACATAGTCCAAGGTCGAGGCAAAAACAACCTCCTTCCTTGCCCACCTCATCCCCTCAGGTGCCACTAAAGAACAGATTTGAGGCTCTGGTTGAGATAGATCTTTCTAATAAAGACATGGATGATGAACAGTCTACAATAAAGAAACATACATGCTCAAATAAGCTCACTGTTCCTATCACAACATCAGCCACAAAGAAAAACAGAAAGGTTCTGGTCATAGGTGACTCCCTTCTGAGAGGAACAGAGGGGCCAATAAGTCAGCCAGACCCTTCTCATAGGGAAGTTTGCTGTCTCCCTGGAGCCAGGGTTAGGGATGTTACTAAGAATCTCCCCAGCCTGGTGCAATCCTCAGACTACTATCCACTACTGATCTTCCATGTGGGAGGAGAGGAAGTAACAACCAGTAGTCCTAGACCAATAAAAAGAGACTTTAGGACCTTGGGATGAGAGGTGAAAAGATTCTGGGGCACAAGTTGTCTTTTCAT
>VWZO01002297.1:0-17285 GCA_013396975.1 Bucco capensis
TGATTCTGTGATTCTGTGTGATTCTGTAATAACAGTATGTTCACTGGAGATTAGTTGTTCCTTCAAAAGGGAAGCACTGAGTTTGAAGGACTTCATATGTCTGCCCAAGTATCTTGATAGCTGCTTTAAGAGGAGTATGAAAAGTACAAGCTGTAGTTTTACAAGTCTGTGGAAGATCTTGGGATTTAACAGTAGAAGAAATCACACGGAAGATGCAGCCATGTATACGTGTATGTATACATGCCCTAAAGAGTGTGTAGCATGCCACAAGATTTAACTCTTTCCAAGTGTCTATAAAATCTATATTGATTTGAACACATTTCTAAAGGACATTAGAACTTTTTTCCTTACTAGACCAGTGCAGAAATATAAAAAAGCCTGACAATGTAGCAGGTTAACAGATCTGCTCTTTTATGCTATGTTTATTTAAATCAAGTGCAGGGGTATGTGCTGACTGGAAAATTTTCCTTTTTCCTCTTCATAATTTCACACACACCCCTTTTTTTTTTTCCTGTTTGGTTCATTTTGGCTTTGTGTATTGGGGTTTTTGTTTTTAAAATAGCAAGTTTCATGTGGTTGGCAAGTAATCTGATAGAACTTGCTAGTTTTGTTCAAAAGTGCAACGGTATCTGCCACAGTTTGTCAGGTAAATTCCTTGTGTATGGCCTTACTTGGTTAACTAACTTTGCAGAGGTTAACCTAAGCCATCTGGGCAGCCAGCCTCACTGGGAAACACCTTTAGGAAAGACAAGGTTCCTTTGTGTTGTGCACACAGGCTTTGAATAGTGACACTCTTCTTAGTCCTATAACAACCTGAAGTAGAAGCAGTTTCCTGCTTCTGAGAATGAGAGCTTGTCTCATGACACAATTGGGAAGAGCACACAAATTCCAATTAGAGAATTGGCACATGATTAAATGCTGCCAAGCCCTGTAATTGCAAACCGTCCTTACTTATTGAGTAGACATGTAAAGAGGAGAGAAGAAAAACAAAGAAGATGCACCCTTTAAAACTTTATTTGAAACCAACCAAACAAGTGGACAGGGTTCTGCAATAACTTTTCTTCTTTTTTCTTGAAAAAATTTTCCAGACTTCAGTTGCAACATTTAAAACTTTGAAACCAACCAAACAAGTGGACAGGGTTCTGCAATAACTTTTCTTCTTTTTTCTTGAAAAAATTTTCCAGACTTCAGTTGCAACATTTAAAACTTTGAAACCAACCAAACAAGTGGATGTCTTCTTTTTTCTTGAAAAAATTTTCCAGACTTCAGTTGCAACATTTAAAACTTTGAAACCAACCAAACAAGTGGATGGGGTTCTGCAATAACTTTTCTTCTTTTTTCTTGAAAAAATTTTTCCAGACTTCAGTTTTCTAATACTCATTTTCTTCTTCAGCCTCTTCCTCTACTGAGTCTATGCCAACTTCTTCATAATCTTTCTCAAGGGCAGCCAGATCTTCACGGGCTTCAGAAAATTCTCCTTCTTCCATTCCTTCCCCAACGTACCAATGCACAAAAGCACGCTTGGCATACATGAGATCAAATTTGTGGTCAAGGCGAGCCCATGCCTCAGCGATAGCGGTGGTGTTACTCAGCATGCACACAGCCCGCTGAACCTTCGCCAGGTCACCGCCTGGCACCACAGTTGGAGGCTGGTAGTTAATGCCCACCTTCAAGAAAAGAAATTAAAACCTTCCTGAGTGCTAAGGCTTAAAGACTTCTTTCTCTTAACTATCAAAACTAACCATGGCTATGCAGAAATAAAATAGCTTACAGTTATTTTGTACTTCCTCAAACTATTAGGATATTGCAGAATGGCTGTTACCTCTGAGTCCTACACAATTCCTAATAATTCAAACATCAGGCACCTAAAAAGCAATGGAAATACCTTGAATCCAGTTGGGCACCAATCCACAAACTGAATGGTACGTTTGGTCTTGATAGTGGCAATAGCTGCGTTGACATCTTTCGGCACCACATCACCCCGATACAACATGCAGCAGGCCATGTATTTGCCGTGGCGAGGGTCACACTTCACCATCTGGTTGGCCGGTTCAAAACAAGCATTGGTGATTTCAGCCACAGAGAGCTGCTCATGGTAGGCTTTTTCAGCGGAGATGACAGGGGCGTATGTTACCAGGGGGAAATGGATTCGTGGGTATGGAACAAGGTTGGTTTGAAATTCTGTCAGATCTACATTGAGGGCTCCATCAAAACGCAGTGAAGCTGTGATGGATGAAACAATTTGCCCAATTAATCGGTTTAAATTGGTATAAGTGGGACGTTCAATGTCAAGGTTACGACGACATATATCGTAAATGGCTTCATTATCTACCATGAAAGCACAGTCAGAATGCTCCAGGGTTGTATGGGTGGTGAGAATTGAGTTGTAGGGCTCCACTACAGCAGTGGAAATTTGTGGTGCTGGATAAATCGCAAACTCGAGCTTAGATTTTTTGCCATAGTCAACTGAGAGCCTTTCCATGAGCAGAGATGCAAACCCTGAACCAGTGCCTCCTCCAAAACTATGAAAGATAAAGAAGCCTTGCAGCCCTGTGCACAGATCAGCCTATAGTGGGGTGGGAAAAAAGTGGGAAAGAAAAAAGATTATTGCTGATTTTGGAGAAAGCAATATTAAAAGAACCATTCAAAAGCATTTCTTTCTCAGGTTTTAGTTTTAGCTTCCTATAATAAAACCCCAGCATTCTTGAAAGGCGGTTTCCTTTTTTCTTGCTTGTCTTTCACTCAAAACTGTTGGTGCTTCTGCATAGCTTTTTCTCAATTGTGGAGTATTTTAATATTTTATAGTTACTTTGTTGCTTTTGGTATCATTTTAATACTGTAATCAAGAACAGCTGTGCACTACTGTCACACATGACTATAAATTACAGCTGGGTTACAGCACTAGAATCCAGTTATGTTCCTATTCTAGCTTTCAGCAAGTATCACATGTTGCAAACAATTTTTTTCTTTTATATTATTTTTGTAGCTGTAAATACACAATCACTATTTCACTTTGAATCATGTCATCCTGCATGAGTTCCTCAGAGCGCAATGTCAAGATAGAAAAGAAAACACCAAACCAAAACAACCTAGAGAAGTAATAAAAATTGCTAAACATTTAACCAAAAGCTTCAGTTCAGGGTACTATAAATAGTTTGCATGACACATAGTGGCATGATTCAAACTGAAAAACAACTAACAAAGAAAGCATAACAATATTGTTAGACTTGTTTATGACCTTGATAATATGCTTCTGGGATGCCCTTAAAATACTTCCCAATAATGGTATTTCAGGGCCTTAAAAATTGTAAGTTTTACGGCCTTAATTTTTAACTAACTGAGGGCAGGGGAGCAAGGAATCAAAGGTTTGTTTTGTTTTAAGCCTTTGCCAAAAATTCTTGGGGAAAAAAAACCACAGCACACCTTCATAGCTAGAGGGCTCTATCAGTTATTCTGAAAAGGGACTCACAGCATGAAGTCTCACCAGTTTGCGAATGCGATCGAGCACTAGGTCAACAATCTCTTTTCCAATGGTATAATGGCCTCTGGCGTAATTGTTGGCTGCATCTTCTTTCCCAGTGATGAGCTGCTCAGGATGGAATAACTGCCTGTATGTGCCTGTACGTACTTCATCTACAAAAAACCCAAATGCCACGAAGAGAAATCTGTTCAGTTCAGTTCTGTGTGTGCTGCCTAATGACTATACATTAAGTGCACATGGCACAGGGGCATAGACAGCATCCCTGACTATAGGCAGCTTGTCTGACCAGCCTAAAAGGTTGGCATAACTTCAGCCCCTTTTTTAGTGGAAAATAGCAGGTGCTTACGAAGTAGTATTTGCACCCAAGAACAAGGAGGACACTCAGAAAACCACCTTACAGGTAAGAGACAAGGTTCTGGACAGCAATTCAGTAAAACTCTGGATGCTGTGCAGCAGAATAGAAAGATTATCCAGACTGTAAAAAAGTTCTATGGTTTTCCCAATGCTGTTACCATTACATCATTTCTTTCAAATAACAATAATCCCGAAAGTCCCAACAGCATCCAGATACACCTCTTTTAAAAGAGCCAGTATTCTGAATGACCTCAAAAGACCACAGGGAATCCCTAGGAGATCTTCACTTCTACACTAAAGACCTTTTATGCTGGGTACATACCAACTACGGTTGGCTCTAGGTCCACAAACACTGCTCTGGGAACATGTTTACCAGCTCCTGTCTCACTGAAGAAAGTGTTAAATGAATCATCTCCACCTCCCGTAGTTGTATCGCTAGGCATTTGGCCATCAGGCTGGATCCCATGTTCAAGACAATACAATTCCCAGCATGCATTGCCAATCTGAACACCAGCCTGACCAACATGGACAGATATGCATTCACGCTGAAAACGAAAAGCAGAACAACAGAGCAATGATCATGAGATATGGAGCTACCTGTCTTTTGGATTTTCTTCTCATCATAACTAACTGTCTGTGGATTGTATCTTTCCATGATCTTTACCCGCTGCACTATTCCCTGGTTGCTCTTGAGGGACAATTTAACTGATCAAGACTCTCCTCACCTTAGTTGACCTGGGCTGACTTTGAAAATACTGAGAGATCTTAAAGAAAACAGTCTCTGTGAACACACAAGGTGAATACAGAGTCATCATCCCTTACCATGCTGCACATATATATATACACATATATATTTAGTATTTTGCCCACTTCGTTTTTCACCTTCTTCTAGTTTTTGAAGACTCCTTTCAGGAATATCCTCAAATTTCCTTGATTTGTTGCCCAGTCCTGCACTGGGTAACTGTGTCCTGCACAAGACCACTTACTATGTTCTCCTTTGTAATTAGCACAGAGATATGTAGCCCCCAGCAATTCATATTTGAGTTCCCTTGTTAAATCATCTGAGAGTCCCAAGCCAATGTCACCTGCCCACTTTTAGCCAGCTCCTTCTATTCAGAGCAACTGTGCCACCTGTGTTTAATCTCTCGATACCTTAAGTTGTCTTACACCTGAGATGGAAATAAGCTTATCTATCGAGGAAAGAAATATGAGGGGGAAAAGAAAAACTGCTGGTCTCTGGGCTGCTCTTTCCTCTTTTCCCAATAGCTTCATCAAAACTGCCTACCCTTGAACCCACGTTTCACTTCTCACCCCAAGGTTCTGTCACCTTCTTTTGCCTGCCAGACTAACTCTGCACTTACTTGCACTTCCATTCAGCCTGCACCGTTTCCAAAACTTCCCCACCTCCTCCCTGTTCCCTGCTCTACAACGTCCAATGGCTTCGCCATCCAAGAGCCGGTGGTGCCCCTCACACTCCTCTCCTCCACGGCTCTGCAGGCCACGACAGCCCAGAGCCAGCAGAGGCAGACTTCCTCTATGCAGAGGCTGCCCTCAAATCCTGCTACAGCACAATGTCATGACACAGACTGACACAGAAGAAGCACCCCTCCTTCCTTCCATCCTTCTTCCCTTCCTTCCTTCACTCCCTCCCTCCAGCTCTAACTCTCTCCCTCCATCCCTAACTCGATCCCTCCATCCCTCCTACCCCTCCCCAGCCGACAACCCTCTTTCCCACCATGATGCCTTGCTGAGCTGATGAACTGTCTACGCTGCAATGCACCGCACTGTGCTGCACCACGCCTGCACCACCTCTGCCACTGCCTGTCCAAGGGCACCAACTGTCAGTGGCTAACCGCCTTCAGCATGCTGGGTCCCCACTGGCTGTTAGCTGGGCGGGCTAGAGGTGAGTGGAGAAAGCTGATTGGCTGAGGGCACTCTTCTCTCCGCATAGGGTGATGATTGCCACAAGCTCTCCTGAAAGAGCGCAAGCAGGGTTGTTGCCGGGGGACAAGGGTTTTTCAGGGCAGGCTGGCACTGAGACTGGCACTGGGGCATCCCTGAAGGATCTGAGGAGAGGCCAGAGTGGTCTCACCACCGGCACTGGGGGCCAGTGGTTGTGAAGTGCTGGGAGTAGCTGGATGACCACTGCTGAAATGAGACTCTTGGTTGTTTTTCTGCAGTAGCAGCCATGCCACAGCTGGAGTCTTTTCTCCCCTCCCTTTCATTCCTTCTTTTCCCTTTCCTCTCCTCCTTCTGCCTTGCTTTTCTGTCACAATTTACTTCTTTTCAGATGTTAAAATAGCCCCTCTAATGGTCTCCATCTAGCATTCCTGCATGGTGGGGTTTTTTCCCTGGTGGGTACCTGAGAGGAAGGAGATCATACTGGTGTATGAACTGCAGCAAATGTTCTATGCATTTTTGACTAGCAGCAAAGAAGAGTATTTTTCTGGCATGTTAGTTCAGCCTAAGTGGCAAACAGAAATCTCACAGAAAGAAATCTAGCTAGAAATCTCCGTTTATTTTAATGTGCTTCCAGTCAAGATTGGACAGTTCAAGATTGATGAGTTGGGATTGTAGACAAGGTGCTTCCCCCTCACCAAGAACATCCATTAACAAGAAAATGTTTTATTCTCTAGGGATCAGGGAAGGTCACAGGCTCATGCAGAGCTGTGGGATTGGCTGATCGGTGAGTGACCACTCACCCCATTGCTCTGAAATCAAATAAAGCAAGCGTACCCAGAAGCCTCCTGAGGCTGCACTTATTGCAACAGGACACCCCAGCAACCTACACTTCAGCAGTGTGTGCCACAAAACAAAGGCATTTTGGGGGTTAAAATACAGCAATACTTCCTTTAGCACTCCATACATTGTGCATACACAGGATTAGTTTCAAGTACTTCTGAAAATCAATCCCTTCTGACAATCTGTATCATCTATAGCCCTTTTCTCCCCTCTATACGTGTTTTATATGTAAGGAAGGAAGAAAAAAACAAAACAAACCTATCAAACCCCAAAACAAAATCCTGAAGTTTTTTGTCTTCTTTTCAGGATTCAGGGCGGATAAACTGGTCAGCAGTTTTAACCTGAGCTGCATCTTCCACGATTTAACTCTTTCCAAGTGTCTGTAAAATCTAATTCATTTGAACAGAGCAGGGGTATGTGCTGACTAGAAAAATTTCCTTTTCTTCCTCTGCAATTCTCTTTCTTCTTGAACAAATTTTTCCAGACTTCAGTTTTCTTATACTCATCTTCTTCAGCCTCTTCCTCTACTGAGTCTATGCTGACTTCTTCATAATCTTCCTCAAGGACAGAGAGATCCTCATGGGCTTCAGAAAATTCTGAAGCCATCGCTGGCTCGGCTGAGGTGCTCAGGTTGCTGAGCAGCAGAGACTGGGCAGGGGAGCCTGGGGAGAAGGAAGGAGCATAGCTCCTCCCATAGCATCCTAATGAAAAAGTTAGTAGCTCATGGCTTGGACAGGTTCACTCTTCGCTGGATTAAAAACTGGCTGGATGATCGAGCACAGAGAGTGGGTGTGAATGGTGCCACTTCCAGCTGGTGTCCAGTGACCAGTGGTGTCCCCCAGGGTTCAGTCCTGGGCCCAGTCCTGTTCAACATCTTTATTGATGATCTGGATGAGGGGATCGAGTCTACCATCAGTAAATTTGCAGATGACACCAAGCTGGGAGGCAGTGTCCATCTCTTGGAAGGAAGGAAGTCTCTGCAGAGGGACCTGGACAGGCTAGGTGAATGGGCAATGACCAATGGTATGAAATTCAACCAGGCCAAGTGCAGAGTCTTACACTTTGGCCACAACAACCCCATGCAGCGCTACAGGCTGGGAGATGAGTGGCTGGAGAGTGGCTCAGAGGAGAGGGACCTAGGAGTATTGGTTGATAGCCGGCTGAACATGAGCCAGCAGTGTGCTCAGGCAGCACGGAAGGCCAATGGCATCTTGGCCTGNTTGTGATTCTGTGATTCTGTCAGGTGAGGGAGCCACTGCAGGATGGCTTATTAGCCGCGCTACCAAACTTAGGGGCGTAGGAGCAGTGGTAGCAGCGACAGCACTGCTGATCCTGCTGCTGTTCCAGAGGTGACCGTGCACAGCGTGCCCCAGGAGGAGTGGGGGCTTGGCGTGGGCCAGCGAGAGCTTTGGGGCATAGCAACGGCAGCAGGCCCCGATGTGGCTGGAAGGGGAAGAAGATGCCAAAGGCCAGCAGGAAGTGCAGGATCTCATCATGGGTTGAGAGAAGAAATATTAAAAATTTAGATGCAAGCTGGATGAGGCAGACTCAGCTGCAACATCATAGGGGTCTTTTTTGGTGGTAATCTTCTCTGTGCTTTAACTAAGGCATCATACATAATGGCACCTCATCATGAACCTTTACAAGTTAATTAATAGAGAGGTAAATCTTTGCTGTTCTCAGATTATAGGCAGAGAACTTGAGGTAGTGGCAAATGTAATGAAAAACCTGCTGAATCCCACTTTGCTCACAGGGAAGAGGCCATAGGGCAGCAAGTGCTGGCCCAGGCTCACCTTCAAAAACTTGGTTGATGACTCTAATTATTGACTTTTTGTCTTCAAGGTAGTGGATGAAGGACAGTGGAGAGTGTCTCATCTCTCAAGGTTTGTCTTTAGTATCAGAGAAAAAAGGTCTGTTGTGAGGTTCTTGAGTCCAGCATCTTGTCGTTAAATCACGTCTGGAAAAAAAAAATGTTGAAATGTGACCACTAAAGATAATAGAGTCATTAATTTCAACACTTACCATTAAATCATCTGAGATGCATTTCTGGCCTAGATTTTCAACTTCCAAAAGTTTTATATGTGGTGCAGGGATTATCATCAGATGCTGAGGGAAAGAAATGCAGATTAATATCATTTGTCAGAAATACTCACTAAGTAGGATTATAACCCTGGACTTCAAGAGGGCTAACTTTGGCGCCTCTTAAGAGACTGTATGGGGAAATCCCATGCAGTGGAGGCTCTCGAAGGTTTGGAAGCTAAAGAGAGTTGGGACATACTCAAGTATCACTTCCTGCAGGCTCAGAATCCATCTATCCCTAAGTGTAAGATGTCAACTAGAGCAAGTAAAAGGCTTGCATGGTTGAGCAAGGAGCTCCTAAAAAATATTAAGTTGAAGACGGCAGAATCACAGAATCACAGAATGGTTTGGGTTGGAAGGGACCTCTGGAGGTCATCTAGTCCAACCCCCCCTGCAGTGGGCAGGAACATCCCCAACTAAACCCTATGGCAACCAGGTATTCCCAGGTAGTCTCCCATCCAAGTACTAACTGGGCCCAACCTTGCTTGGCTTCCGAGATCAGACGAGATCGGGGCCTTTTCAGGGTGGTATGGCTGTTAGAAGGGACTAAACACTTGGTAAAATTACAAAGGTGTCATCAGAGCCTGCAGGGAGGAAACAAGAAAAGCCAAAGCCTCCTTAGAGTCAAACCTGGTGAGGAATGCCAAGGTTAACAGGAAGGGTTTCTTCAAGCACATTGAAGGTAAAACGAAAATTAGGGAAAACATGAGTCCACTGTTGAGTGAGGCAGGTGCCATGATGGCAGCAGATGCAGAGAAGGTGGAGTTACTGAATGCCTTCTTTGCTTCTGTCTTCACTGCTCAGACCAGCCCCCAGGCATCTCAGTCCTTGGTCATCGTCGTGGCTAGGCTTCACGAATGAAGATCCAGGGAGGGCTCCATCCACGCTCCTCATCAGCACCTTTTACAAGCGCGCTGATAAAAAGAGGATAGCAGAGCCTNGTAAGTCCAGATGAGATGCACCCACCAGTGCTGAGGGAGCTGGCAGAAGTCATTGCTGGGCCACTCTCTATCACCTTTGAAAGGTCCTGGAGACAGGCAAGGTGCCTGAGGACTGGAGAATAGCCAGTGTCACTCTACTCTTCAAAAAGGGCAAAAAGGACGACCCAGGAAACCACAGGCCAGTCAGCCTCACCTCCATTCCTGGAAAGGTGATGGAGCACCATCTCCTGGGCACCATCTCTAAACAAATGAAGGAAAAGAGGGTTATCAGAAGTAGTCGGCATGGGTTCACCAAGGGGAAGCCCTGCCTGACCAATCTGATAAGTTTCTATGATGGCATAACTGGATGGATAGATGAGGGGAGGGCAGTTGATACTGTCTACCTTGATACTGTTTCCCACAGCATTCTCATTAGCAAGCTTAGGGAGTGTGGGTTAGAAGAATGGACAGTGGGATGGAAGGACATCCCACTGAAAGACAGATGAGGGAGAGCCCAGAGTTGTAATTAATGGTGCGGAGTCCAGCTGGAATTCTGTAAGGAATGGTGTTCCCCAGGGGTCAGTACTGGGTCCACTCCTGTTCAATATATTCATCAATTACTGGGATGAAGGTACAGAGTGTACCCTCAGCAAGTTTGCTGACGACAGAAAGCTGGGAGAAGTGGCTGACACCCCAGAAGGTTGTTCTGCCATTCAGAGTGACCTGGGCAGGCTGGAGAGCTGGGCAGAGAAAAAACTTACTAAGTTCAACAGGTGCAAGTGTAGGGTAATGCACCTAGGGAGGAATAACCCCATGGACCAGGACAGGTTAGGGACTGCTGGAAAGCAGCTCAGTGGAAGAAGACGTGGGTATCTGGGTGGACAGCAGGATGACCATGAACCAGCAATGTGCCCTTGTGGCCAGGAAGGCCAATGGCATCCTGGTATGGTAATTGCACCCCCTGCTTAAGAAGGACAGGGAACTTCTGGAAAGGATACAGAGAAGGGCTACAAAAATGATTAGAGGACTTGTACACACACCTCNACTTACTAAGTTCAACAGGTGCAAGTGTAGGGTAATGCACCTAGGGAGGAATAACCCCATGGACCAGGACAGGTTAGGGACTGCTGGAAAGCAGCTCAGTGGAAGAAGACGTGGGTATCTGGGTGGACAGCAGGATGACCATGNGACAGAAAGCTGGGAGAAGTGGCTGACACCCCAGAAGGTTGTTCTGCCATTCAGAGTGACCTGGGCAGGCTGGAGAGCTGGGCAGAGAAAAAACTTACTAAGTTCAACAGGTGCAAGTGTAGGGTAATGCACCTAGGGAGGAATAACCCCATGGACCAGGACAGGTTAGGGACTGCTGGAAAGCAGCTCAGTGGAAGAAGACGTGGGTATCTGGGTGGACAGCAGGATGACCATGAACCAGCAATGTGCCCTTGTGGCCAGGAAGGCCAATGGCATCCTGGTATGGTAATTGCACCCCCTGCTTAAGAAGGACAGGGAACTTCTGGAAAGGATACAGAGAAGGGCTACAAAAATGATTAGAGGACTTGTACACACACCTCTCTTATGTGGAGAGGCTGAGAAAGCTGGGGCTGGTTAGCATGGAGAAAACTGAGATGGGATCTTATCAATACTTCTAAATACTTAAAGGATGGGTGTCAGGAGGATGGGGCCAGTCATTTTTCTGTGGTGCCCAGTGATAGGACTAGAGGTAATGGGCACAAACCTGAACATAGGAAGTTCCACCTAAACATAAGGAGGAACTTTTTTACTTTGAGAGTGGTGGACCACTGGAATAGGCTGCCCAGAGAGGCAGTTGAGTCTCCATCTCTGGAGATATTCAAAGCCTGCCTGGACACCATCCTGTGCAACCTGCTGTAGGTTCTCCTGCTCAGGTATGATCTCCAGAGGTCCCTTCTAACCCTTAACATTCTAGTGATTCTGTGGGGTGCATAAAAGAAGCATGGCCAGCAGGTCAAGGGAGGGTATTCTGCCCCCCAACTCTGCAGTGGTGAGACCTCAACTGGAGTACTGCATCCAGCTCTGGAGTCCTCAGCATAAGAATGACATGAACCTGTTGGAGCAGGTCCAGCAAAAGGCCACAAAGACAATCAGAGAGTTGGAACACCTCTGCTGTGAGGAAAGGTTGAGAGAGTTGGGGTTGTTCAGCCTGGAGAAGAAAAGGCTCCAGGGAGACCTCCCTGCAGCCTGCCAGTACTTAAAGGGGCCTATCAGAAAGATGGAGAGAGTCTTTTCAGCAAGGTCTTTTGGGATGATGACAAGGGGTGATTGCTTCAAACTAAAGGAGGGAGACTTAGACTAGATAGAAGGAAGAAAATTTTCACAGTGGGGCTGGTGAGGAGCTTTAACAGGTTACCCAGAGAGGTGGTGGATGCTCCAACGCTGGAATTCAAGGACAGGGCGGACAGTGCTCTGAGCAGCCTGATCCAGTTATAGGTGTCCCTGTGTCCTGGTTTGAGACAATTATGGGGGAAGACCCAAATAAAAAGCCTTCCAGAGAAAAGGAAGAAATAGAACAAATCACACACACCCAAAGGCAAAGTAAGAAAATAACTTTTACAAAGAAAACAGTAAAATACAGAATCGGCAAGCTTCCCAGTCCCCTCACACACCACAAAATGACAGGTCCCTCCCACCCCCGCAAGAAACCTGCAAAAAAATACAGTCCAGAAGCAATGGGCTAGGATAAGCTGGGATGATAGATGGTACGAGATGCCGATGGGATGGGGTCAGATGAAGTTGGATGGGGGAGACCGCGTGGCACTGCTCCCTGTAACGAGAGGGAGGGTCCCTCCTCACTGCGTGGTGTCCAAGAAGAGAAGGGAAGGCGCGCCGAAAACCATGATTTATACTGTACACCATGTCGCGCCGTGTGTATTTCCAGACACGTTACTTGTTCTGCACACTTCCATGCGGGGGCCTCACGGGGCTGCATCGCCGCCCTTCTTGGCTCTGTTTCATTGCAGGCCACTCCACGCAGCTCCGTGCCACTGCCACAGCCGCTTTGCCGGGATGGGGGTTGCGGGGCTGCTGCCAGGAAACTGCTCCCGCAAGTGGGGTGCGCCGCTGCGCTCTGACACAGATTCTGCTGCCATGCCGCCACCATAGCTGCTGCCGTTGCCACCCCCAGCTGTGCCGGGAAACTGCGGGGTCCTAGTGCTGCTCCGCCGCATGGTCCAGCCGGGGAAGGGGCAGTTCCCAGTTCAAATGAACAATTCCCGGGCTTTGGATACAAGCTGCCACCATCCCAATGCCCACCCCCCAGTCCAAAAACAAAACATCATAATTTGGGGAGAAGGAGGAGAAGGAAAAATAGATACCAAACTTACTTTTTCTTTTTGTACCCCACAACACCTTGCTCGCAGCCCAGGGGTTGGACTAGCTGACCTCTAAAGGTCCCTTCCAACTCTTTCCATGACTTTCCATGATTTCTATCATTCTGTAATGAATTAAGAGTAATAGCAGAGAGCAGGGACATCCATAGGACTCCTGATACCTTATCACCAGGATGTGTCATTCACCAATACTCTCTGCACCATATGCAACCATGACTTAACTCAGAAAGAAACAGACAAGATTGGGAGGGTACCTTTGAAACCACTTCAGAAACTGGAGATCTCAGAAACACAGACCACTGCACAACTGAGCTACTCGGCAGACCAAGCTGATGTGAAGTCAACATACATCAATAATTTAGATTTAAAGATTAGATCTATTATAAAGGCTTGCTTACATCTCCCAGCCAGGACCTCTGACACTATCATCTATTTCACTGTTAGGGACGGAGGTTTGGGTGTCACCCATCTTGCCAGACTGCTCCCCAGTGTCCAAGCTAGAAGATTGCATAGACTTGTGCAATCATCTCATGATATGATAAAAGCTAGCCTCAAAGAAGAAGGAAAACAACAGGACTTTAAGAAGGTGTGGATTAAAGAAGGAGGTGATAAGGACATCACATCATCAATATGGGATCCTGGGATAATAATTCTAATATCAGAGGAACCAGCAGGGTCAGAATGACTCAAGGTCAGAATGGGACACCCCAGCTCCAAAACTTTATATCCTAAATCTTAGAGATGAAGAAGGCAAGAGTTTATGACTTGGACTAAATTAGTATCCCAGAACCGTGGAATTTCCAGATCTGAAAAGGGTCACATCAAGAACAACTGAATAGTAAATAATAGAGACATTCCTCAAAGGAAACTCCTTACAGCACTGTAGTTAAGAGTGACTCTGTGTCCAACAAGGGAGTTTCCTGCAAGGCACAGACTTAAACTGCCCAAACAGTGTCACCCTTCTCAAGCAGCCAGTGGCACCTGTGCATATCTAATGGGGTTTCTGTTCTATTGTTCAAGAAGTGCGTTATCAGTTGGGCATGACTGATTAGGTCAACTGTTAACAAAGGAAGCTAACAATAAAAATGGGACTGTTTTCTTGAGCCATCAATAACCAAGAACTGTTTAAGAGAGATATAACATTTGTAAAGGATGATGGTGCCCTTGTGGTAGATGTTACTATTCACCATAAAAGTCAGCTGTCATCATTGGCAGAGGCTGTGGCTACTGAAGGTTAGAAACAGGAACATTTAAAATACCAAATTAGAGAACTGACAAGTGCAAATGTAATTAAACGCGTGGGCTTCCGTCTTGGTGGCAAATGGTATGAGGGCAATAATGAGTTGCTCACTGAATCAGGGCTCTCCTGGTCTCCTATAAGCAAGGTTACGCGTTGTAGGTGGACCTGAGCACTTGTACCCTCTCTAGACACTGTACACGTCTGTGAGTGAGGCACAAGAGGCTGAAGTTTAGAAACAGATGAGGTTTCCTAAACATTATGGGTGACAGGAGAAGACATCCATGGGTCTCATCATGCCTAATTAACAGGACGCATGACCTGCCAATACTTTTTGTACCATATGTGACAAAATGTAGGTGGACAGGCCACTGTTACTTACCCTGGAAAGGAACATACCAATTAAGGTTCGTTAAAGAGCCAAATGCCTCTTCATCTACTTAGTGACACGCATGAATAGATGAAGGAGATTCCCACTGTCCCTACCTACTCTCCAGTGAAACCAGAGAAAAGGGAAAGGGCTTGGCAGAATCAGAGGGGAAAACACATCCTGTGGAGCTGCACTCTAGTCTGGGACAGTACGAAGGCCTGGCCCATCCAGCTGTCAGGAATGGTGAGAGAATTCTTGCAACCCCAGCCCCAGAGAAGGTTCCTGAAGAGGTGCACATCGACTGCGCTGGTCAGAAAAGGAATGAGTAAGAAATATTGAGAAGCAGTATGAGGGAAGAATGAACAATAGTAAATTAACTGCCAAGCACACCAACCTAAAGGGCTAAAGAAATGAGTGCTAGGAGTTTATTTCAAGAGGGAAAAGAGCTTGTGGACTGGGGATGGGATGTTGACTGGGGACTAAGAACCCATTATGGAAAGGTGATTGCCAAATGGTTAATGACTGGGAAGCTGCCCTTCCTCTAAGAACCACTGGAGAAGGTGATTGAAGACGACAAAGACTCATTAGCATTAAATTAATGAGGCAGCTGAGGACTGCTAGTCATGACTGTTTAAAAGAGTGGATGGAGAGGAGAACTTTGAAGACAGGCTTCTGGTTCCAGAGGCTAGTTTTCCTAGACAGGTGTAACCTGGCTGGTGTTATCCTGGGGCAAGTGGAATCCCTGTGATGTTGTATCCCCTCAGAGAGGTGCAGCAAGTGTTCCAGTCCAGATGGGAATCACCAGGACATCCAAGGGTCTGGGCACATGCAGGGCCTCTAGGTGAGCAGATAACTTGGCATTTGAAGCCATGGTCACAGCCAAAGACATCTCTAAACCCACCAAAGAGAGGAGTAAGGATGCGGTGCCAGAAGTGCATGGGCTAAGCCTGAGGGATCTTATTGACATACAACCACCTTGTTCCCAGCTGATGGAACTGTTCAGGCTATGGCTGGTACCTGGCACTCTACTGGACAGGGTGAGAGGATGTCAGACTCTATTAAGATCTACCTAAACCCCAGAGGGACATCAATAACTAGTGACCAATAACCATCGGTTCAACCACCAAAAACTTTGGAGGTTCACCTCCAATCCCCAGCATCCCTCCAAGTTTTAGGATACCCTTTAATTTTGGGGTTTCCCCCTCAAATGCCCCCTCATTCTTATTTGTGCTATTCTGCAGAAGGTTTCCTCTTCTCCCTTGTGACGCTGAGAAATTCACTCAATAACGCACAAGACTATTAAGCAGGTATTTGTTTATTCAGCGCTAGGTGTGTTGGAGATTTCTCCACCTAATACACACACACACCCCTCAGGGATTCTAAGTCCTTTTATGTCACTAACACATTAATATTCATCTTATTTCCCATAAATCATTTACATATTCATTACCTTTCCAGGAAATCATTAATATAAAGCCACACCCCACTGAACATGTGCATACAGTCCTTCAGGTGGTCATTGGGCCCCTTCTGGTGGTCGTAGGATGAAGGCTCAGCATCTTCCTCAGGGATGAACTTTTCACCCTCCCTAGTAGCGCATGCGTACTGAGTTTTTGGACCCAGTCCTAACTTCAGAAGCAGTCCCAACCAGTTTCTTATAGAATTATAGAACAATCAGAGTTGGAAGGGAGCCACAAGTCCAACTCCCATTAGGCACAAGACAAAAACCCCAAGATCACACGAGGTGACTAAGGGCATTGTCCAAGCGTCTCTTAAACTCCACAAGATTTGGAGCCATGACCACCTCCCTGGGAAGCCTATTCCAACGCTGCACCACCCTCTGGGTGAAAAACTTTTTTCTAACATACAGCCTGAATTTCCCCCGGGACAGCTTCATACCATTCCCCTGTGTCCTGTCACTATCCACTAAAGAGAAGAGCTTAGCCCCCACTCCTCCCTCTCTAGTGAGGAGGTTATAAACTGCTGTGAGGTCCCCCCTCAGTCTTCTCTTCCCCAGACTGAACAGGCCAAGTGATTTCAGCCTTTCTTCATACGTCTTCCCCTCCAAGTCCTTAACCATCTTTGTTGCCCTCCTCTGGATGCTCTCCAGCAACTCCATGTCCTTCTTGTATTGTGGAGCCCAGAACTGCACACAATACTCCAGGTGAGGCCGCACCAGTGCCAAGTAGAGCAGGACTAGCACTTCTCTCGCTCGGCTAGTGATGGAGTGCTTGATGTATCCCAGGATCCGGTTGGCTCTCTTGGCTTCTGAGGCACACTGCTGACTCATCTTCATTTTACTATCTATTATTACTCCCAGATCTCTCTCAGCCATGGTGCACTCCAGACTAACATTCCCCAGAAAGTGGGTGGTTTTTGGGTTACCCCTCCCCAAATGTAAAAGCCGGCACTTACTCTTGTTAAATTTCATTTGATTTGTGGCTGCCCAGACCTCCAATCTATCTAAATCTCTCTGGAGAGCCTCACATCCTCCTATGGAGTCCACAGCACCCCCCAACTTAGTATTGTCTGCAAACTTACTTACTAGTCCTTCATGTCCTACATCTAAGTCATTTATGAAGATATTAAACAGCACAGATCCCAAGATTCATAGATTCATAGATTGGCCAGGTTGGAAGGGACCTTAAAGATCATCTAGTTCCAACCCCCCCGCTATGGGCAGGGATGCCAATCACTAGACCAGGTTGCCCAGGGCCACATCCAGCCTGGCCTTGAACAC
>VWZO01002299.1:1322-17333 GCA_013396975.1 Bucco capensis
TGCTTAGATCTAGGATGCATCCAGGTTGTCTTCAAACTATTTTTTTGCTGGAAGATAGTATTAGTGATGGTGAGCTGCTGTTCCGCACAGAATTCTAGCAGCAGATGACCATTATCGTTGCAGTTACCCACGCCATGCCTGCCTAATACTCCTTTCCAGGCTTCAAAATTTTTTCCTACTCTGGTGTTGAAATCACCAAGGGCAATGATCTTATCATCTGCAGGGACCTTTTGGATAAGGCAGTGCAGGTCGGTGTAAAATTTATCTTTTTCGGCAGGGTCAGCTTGGAGAGTTGGAGCATATATACTAAAGAGGACAACATGTTGCTTATTGTGTAGTGGAAGGCGTGAGGAGATAATACGATCAGAATGACCCATCGGCATATTTTCAAGTCTAGGAACAATGGAGTTTTTAATCATAAAACCAACCCCTGAAAGATGCCTTTCAGTTCTTGGTTTACCTGACCAAAAGAGTGTGTAACCGGCACCATGTTCTCTAAGGCTGCCTTCTTTGTGGAAATGAACCTCACTAAAAGCAACAATATCAATGTTAAGATGTGATAGTTCATAGGCAATTAAGGCAGAATGACGCTCAGAACGATTCGCAGTATCAAGCATAGTTTCCACACTGTCCGCAGCGTGTGCACCGCCATCTTGGCTGGAAGAGTGAGTCCTGTTACATAAATAAGAATTTACATCTCCTTTGTCCTGGACTGGCTTACTAGCTTTCACTCCTCCCAGGGTGATCTTTAGACTTTGCCTTCTTAATCTCACAAAATCTTCTTTGAACACACATGTTCCTTTTTATTTTATTTAATCCACCTGTTTCTGAGTCTTGCCTCTTTTTGCTGTACTGTGCATCCTTCAGTTGTCCTCATGCTTTGTTCTGGCAGTGGTGCCTCAGGACAAGAAAAGCAAATTTTTAGACGCTGCTTTATGCAGACAGAGTCATTGCATCTATAATTGTCTATGATCTGGGCTGACTGGAGGTTCCACCAACACGGGCAGTGTTGGGGTTGTTTGGTTTTTTTTCCCAGCTGGTACATGATGCAAAACCTTGGCATTTTATTTAACTTTCTAGGTTATTGCTTACCTGTTGGAGAGTAGCTTAATACTTGAAGATTTACAACTTATGACATTATCACAGTCTAAAGGGATTGCTGTTCTTTTTGAATGTATATATGAGCACTAATAAAGAAGAAAAGTAGGAGTTTTGTATCTGCTTGTATGATGCAGAAAGTAGGAAAATTACTTGTATTATTCTATGACAGGTTTTGTGGTTAATTTATATTATTTTATCTGAAATACAAGGCGGTTTCAAATTCTGGGTTTGTTGTGTTGGCTTGGGTATTTTTAGTATAAAAATGATTTTTAAAAATAAGTTGGGTCACCGCTATTTCATACTTTTTCCCATTTCTGTGACATGAGCTTATGCCAATAAGGACTACACAAGTGTATTGTGTTACTGTTAATTTAAATGTTAATTATGGTGAAAAGTGTATGTGTTACTGTTGTGTGGAACAGTAGAGATTTTATAAGACTTTAAGACCTGGTTTAGTGGATCAACCAGGGGAACTGCAAGTTAATAATATATTAGGCATTGCAAATCCAGGTGGAGGAAAAGGAATCCAAAGGTACTCCAGTGAAGGGAGCTCTCAAACTGTGGTACTATAAGAAGCAGCTGGAATTTGCATTTTATCCTAGAACTTTCCTTTCTTTAATCTCACGAAGATGTGTTACATAGCTTTTTCAGTATATTAGTGAAGTATTTTAATATTAATAATAGCATGACTACCAATGTTTAAATGTTAAAGTAATCCTATTTCAGGGCTTTGCTTCAGTGTGATATGAAGCAAAAATATGTAAGTAGATTTTGCACGTATTTTCATTGAGAAAATTGTACTTTTAACACCACAGAACTGAACTGAGGTTTGAATTTAAAGTGTCAAAATGCAGGGATAAGATTTCCTCATAAATGCCTGAGAAGTAACCAGTTTAATTAATTACGCATTTTTCTGTCTTCTCCATTTTCCAAGGCAAATTAAAGGTAATAGTGAATCTCAGCATCCTGCAGTATCGGGATACAAAGTGCATGAGGTTTTTACAAGCTTGATTAAGCCAAGGCATTTTATTTGCTTGCCAATATCTGGATTATATTTTGTCGTGGGGTGACTCTAGCTGTCTGACACGATCATTATACCTTTGTGCTGTGAAGTTAGGAGCTGCTAGTGATCTTGAAAAGCAGAGTTTCTTCAGAGGAAAAGTTTTTGTAAGCTTTTTTGCTTGTGCCTTCATCCTCCTGCTTTCTCTCCCCATCCTTTTCCCAGAGCAGATGATGAATAATGTTTAGGAAATCATTCCTCACAAGCCTCTGTGGGAAGACTTATTTTATCAATTTTTAGATAGTTACCAAGTTGCTGGTGAATCTGCATGGTCCTGTGGTCATGAATATTGCTTTGTGCACCTTTCCAAGTTTTATGCCAGTTTGGGAGTGCTTTCAAAATAGTATTACATATCAGCTGCTTGGCTTAAGGTTCTTAGTGTTTTCTTGAATTCCCTTAAAACATAGTCTCAAAGAGTCGAGAGTAGTAAAAATATGATCACAGTATTGTTTGAAGCAAGAAATTTCGATCGACAGAGTGATGATCATGATGTTAGATCTCTGGTATTGCTGCTCTTGTAAACAATAAACCTTGTATTGTTTCCTACCTCACAAAGTACCTTACTGTGTAGATTAAAAAAAAAATATGACACAAGCCCCCAACTACCTCCTTCTCAGCCCCTACCCTGGGGCACATAACTTCCAGCATTTTACAACATGTCGAAGTACAGAGGTTATATTTTCTCAGCCTTAAAAAAAAAAAGGCATTGTTAAATTAACCCTCAGTAATCTTATTTCACTTCTCCACCATTGCTGTCTACAGCCCCAGCAGATTTTTTTTTTTTTTTTTAAACCAGCTGTTGAAAATAACATAGTTTAAAGAGTTCACAGATGAACGTGAGGGATTCATCATTATATATTTACTGTCTGAGGCTGATATAGCTGTAAGGTTTTTCAGATGCCATTGATCTATTGCGCATGTTCCCTCCCCGGGTTGCAGGACGTGCTTCTATTTGCATAAGGCCCTGGGCAAGGTTCTTTCTTGCATTGATTGGCCTGTCCAAGGGAGCCTGATGTGCTCCTGCATTGATCACCCTGTCTTTTCTTGGAAGGCAGTGTTACACTGAGTTCATCTCAAACATTCTAGGGAGACAGGAAAACTTTACTGCAGATGTCTTCATTTTATTCAGATGTTCCTTTGAGTATAGGTCTTTCCTTTCTGGTTTGTTTTTTTTTTTTCAGGATAAGTTTTTTTCTTTTTTAATTTGGATGTGTTTCCACAGTTAGGACCAGACTGTACTGAAAAACTACGTTAAATAAAATGACCATTATGTACACCATTTATTCCACAGTGTGGGTTTTGTATTTTTTCTTTCTCAAACAATGCCTATAGCTTCCAGCAAAAATCAAAACTACTCTCTTCAAAGAGTTTGCAATTATAAGTGGAGACTTAATCTGTGCTGGTGTCTTTGCTTAGATTAATATTGTCAGTTTGTCACTTGCCTGATTTGTTCTAAATTTTCCTCAGTCTTTCAAAAACATTTTTAAAAATGTCATCTCCAGGATAAAGCTGCAGTTGGATTTCGGCTTTCTGGAGCTGTACTTCAGAATGGATCATGTAGGAAAATTTCTGAGCAGCGTGAAGGATTGATCAGTTGATCAGAGAGGACAAATACTTCCTTAAAATGTCCTTCTTGTGGTGTGTCAGGGGCTGGCTTTTGAAGCCCGGATTTGGCAGCCAGGTTCTCGGCTCGCCCTTGTGGGGGATGGAGCTTCTTGATGCCTGCTGCAATAACAACCCATATTCAGGAGCTCTGAAATCCACCACTGCAGTTTCTGAGAGCCACCTATTTGCCTGTGTGCCTAATGATGGGAAAGATTCCCATTGTCATTGTCCGCCAAACCTATTTCCATGATCAGAAAATGATCTGGTGCATGGAATTTGCTGTAGGTAGGGGAGAAACGTTGTTGTGTCCAAAGGGTGTCTCATATCTAGTGAACACGCAGACGTGAACTTTACCAAGCACATGGTAGCACTGCATGTTGGTGGAAAAACGTTGTGATAGAGTTCCTGTCCTATAGAGCACTGAGCATCACAGAGCCATTCCTAAAAAAAAAAAATCACTCTGGATATTTTTGCAGATGCTGTAGAGTTTTCTTCAAAGGAAATAAGTATTCAGAGATACACAGCTGAGATCATATTAATGCTACTACATAAAAAAGGCAAGGTGGGTTTTTTTATCACTTGGATTGTAGTTTCATGTCTTTCACAGAAGCAATAATGTGTTGCATTGTATTGTGATATTTTGGCTTAGGGACCATATTCCTTTGGTCATTCAGTAAAACAAAACTTAGATAAGTATAATTCAGGTAGCGTATATGAAATTTCATCTTCATTATCATGCAAATGCAATGAGAATGTAACATTTCCCAAGATGTCATTTGACTATTAGGATCTTTAGAAAATGGCCTCTCAAAGCCACAAAGCTAATATTCCAGAAGAAAGCTATATAATACCTAAAAATTGTCTATCCTTATTCTATATGAATAACAAATGTAATAGGATAGGCCATTATTGGAATTGCAAAAGAATGCGTTGACCTATTGGTGCAGAGGATCTGATTTCTGCATCGACGATGAGTTCTGAGGTTTCCATAGCATAGAGGATAAGCATGCAAATACAGATCCCACAAAATCTGCAGGGGAAAAAAGAAGCTTGATAGCCACTGGAAGTCTGTTCTTTTATTTCTTTTAGTATATAAATGAAACCAGTGGGTATTTGTACCCATAACTGTTTTGTTCTACATAGCGCTATCCCGTGCAAGCATTTTAGATAGATACGTATATGTATTGTGTGTCTGCATTGTGCACAGACTGTGCATCTGCAACATTTTCCACTTATTTTAAGCTGTCTTTTGCTGATATTTGAGTCAATGAACATGAAGATGGGCAAGGACTAAACATGGGCTAATCTCTTAAGTGGGGAGTGGAACTTGTTTTAATTCTGAAATAAAAGAAGAGCCTGAGTATCTCATAGCAGCCTATTATCTGTGTTATTCAGTGGAAGAAAAACGCTCAACTTGCTTATATGCATGAACTATGCAGGATACAAGACCTTAAAAATATCTGGTACCAAAAGAGATCTTTTGCAAATAGCTTCAGTTTTGGGGGAAAAAAAAAAAAAAGAAGGGATAGGACATGATTGTTTATAAACAATTAAAATGAAGAAAAGAAATCTAATCTCACTTCAGGTAGAAATAATCTCAGGGGAAAAAAAAGGACCCACAGCATGCGTAGCACTGTGCTGTTATAGAAAGTGGATGCCTTGGAGAAGCATAATGAAGATGTATAAATATATATATATATATATATGTACTTCCAGACTTTCCGATCCCTTCTGTGGACGTTGTGTAGTGAGGTTTTTCTCAGAAGATATTTGCAGCCCCAGGTGATGTTCTGGATGTGTTGAAATAAGTGTTGTGAGTTCTAATCATTGCTTGACTGCTGAGTGTCAGAAATACAAGAGAGTCCTTTTACTGATAAAGTATAAATAAAATAGAGCAGCACAATGTAAGAACTCCTGGTTTTAAGTTTTTGTGTGGAAAAATCTTCCTTGGCAAAAACTGATATTTTTCAGACACGAGGCTGATTTTTTTCCAAATGAGTCTATGTAGAATAAAATTCCAAAGTCTGTGAATTTTGTTGATTTTTGTGTTCTTGGTTTGTAAAGCCAAGTATTTAGAGACTGGACATATTACAGAGGATGTCTGAACTGTCACCTCTCTCTGTGTCACTGAGGCATTTTCATGTCACAGGCAAGTTGGTGAAGATAAAAGGTGGTTCTGTGCTCTTCTGCTTGGGAGAGCTTTTCAAAGTCCAGGTACCAGATACCAGGCAGCGGTTAAAAATGTTTTCTGCTATTTCATTCCCGCCTAAACATTTTTACTCTCCATGCATCCTACATATCTGGCAGCTGCCCTTCACTCAAAACCTTTTGATGATCTAACTGGCAGACTTCCATCACATGCAAGATGTAGTAGTGGATTTTTTTTAAAGGCATTGAAGTTTATTTATCCTGAATTTTTTTGCTATTGCTGTTTGAGGTAAACTGAGGTCTTTATGTGACAAAGGCTTGATCAAGAACTGCTCGACACTTGTGGTCTGGTGCAGCAGTGAGAGGAGGGAATTGATGGAGCCTCCGTGTCCTGCTCCAGAAACGCTGATTTTCTGTCATGTTCATGTTTTGAGGAGAGGCTGCCCTGGTCTTAGCACTAGAATTTGTGGGGTGAGCATTTGAGCCCCAATGTAATGTTGAGAGAGTAATGAGTGGTGGTGTTTGTAAGAGTAATGCCTAATAAAGACAAAACAATTAGAATCGTCTTGCTCTGCAGACTCCCATATTGCTCCACATTGCCTTTCTTTCTCCAGAATAAAAAAAATAAGCCAATTTTCCTATTTAAGGAGATGCTAAATCCTTATTTGGCTGGGCAAAACTGATTTTTATTGCATCGCATAGAAAATAATGGTGTGAGTTGTTGTTTGCACAGCTTTGGATTGCACTTCTCCTGTGTGTACTTGCTACATTTTTCTATTTTGCAGCACTCCGCTAAGTACTGTCTGAGTAAAGTTGGATTTTTTTTCCCTCCTAATTGTGAAGCAAGTGCTGTAGAAAAAAGAAATTTGAAATTTCAGTATCACTATATTTTGTGAATTTGCATGGATCTGTGCAGAGGGATAGCAAGTCTATGGTTTGTAGCTGCACAAAATTAAAATTAGTTATATAATGCGCACTCCTCGAGACACCTTATTTTGAAAGCGGGGGGAAAGCCCCTCTGCCTTCTGCTTCTCTTTCGTACATCCTAAAGCAACTTTTTTTTCGCAGCTTAAACAAACATTCCTAAATCAAGTAGCTCAGGAGACACATCCCATAGGAAAAAGCATCCACCTGCACTCGGTAAGCCAAAGGCACGGAGGCATATGCCACAGTGTTCTGTTCTCCGTATCTCCCTGCCTGTAAAGCATCTCCACACGCGGTCACACCTTGAACGTATCGCTGCTATCAAATTCTTAATAAGTTTTAGCAGAGTAATTTCTATTGCTCAAAGCCCTATTGATGCTGGTAATGCAGGAGGTGTGTTTCAGCCCTTCCCCATTTCCCCCTGACCTCTGGCACATCGACACACTCCCCTTCAATCACTCCTCTTCCACCCAGCTGTATCCCAAGTGAAACTTCCCAGCTTGTCAGCAGCAAACGTGCTCTTGCACGGCACCACCCATCCCTTTTCCTTCCTTTTTCTCCCAAGCCAGCATGCCTCAGACCACTCTGGGAGCAGCAGGAGTGTCCAGNGCGACACAGAGATAATGAGTGATGCTGAGGGGATGTCAGTCTTGGGGTTCCTCTTTTCTTTCGCTGGTGTCATTCACAGCAGCACATTGCCTGCACTAGCACGTGTGCTCCCCATCCTCAAGTGAACAACTCGGGGTAAATACCAACTTGCTTTCCTCTGCAAAATAAAACTTTTGTTGGCCAGCCTAAAGTTTAACCCCCGTGTCACATCTCCAGCAGTAGGCTGACATCCCCGGGCACAAGGGATCAAGCGCTGCTAGGGCAAGTGATCTTGTCTTTTCTTCTCTTCCTTAAAATAGCCTTTAGCATCTTTGTGCATAAAAGGGGGAAATAATAAAAAAATTCTTAGCATCTGTAGTATATAGCTTTGCTTTTACCTCCTGCCTCCCAACCCATTTTGTGCTGAGCTGAGCTGTGCTGGGCTTTGGTATGGGTTCCTTGGGCAGCAAGACCGCAAGTCCCCTGAAAAAAATATTTATTGATGATAGCCACTGATGCAGCATCTGCTGTATAATGCAGTTTAATTTTTCCCAGTTGCTGTTGCAGAACTTTTGCAGAATGTGAAATTACTGCTAAAATCCAACAGCAAAAAACTTCCAAAAACATTTTGTTATGGCTGCGTTCTCATATGAAGCCTAAATGTGAATATGCCATTTAGAGATTTTAATGAATCTTTAGCAATTAAAGTTTCATCAACAATTCTACCCTAATAGTTATTGTAAGGTACCTAAATACATATCTACTGTCATTCTGCATTTCCAGTTGTTTTTCTCTGAAACTGATGCATATTTGCCACCTTCTCTTCAAACAGGAGTCAGTTGATAATGCACATTGTAACCTTTTCCTAAAGGCCTAATTATGTACATTGCTTTTTAAAATGCAAGGATTGGAATAAATGTCTGTTAATGCTTTACATAGAAAAACCAGAACACAAACATCTTGTAATCTGAATATATTTATAAATAGTCACTTGCACTGTTTATGCAAATGAAATTGGGCTGTCAGACTCTAAATTTAATTTTATTTTATATTTTTTTTACACTACTATAGGAACAGCTTATTTGACATCTTGTGTATGTCTTTTTATCATATTTGAGGCTTTTCCCATGCACCTGTAACTGGTGCCATCTTGTATCGTTCTTTTATACCTTTTGTCTTTGTTTCCCTATTTTATTGCCTGTACTCCACGGAAGATGTGAATGCTAATGAACATATGACGTATACCATCATTCACGAGATGAACAGATAGCTTTCTCTCTTTGTCAAATGTTTGTGCAGTAAAACGAAAAATGAAACAAACCTAGTGTGACTCCGTTGTAATTTTAGCTTAAATAAAACACGTACTGAAATTTTGTAGGATTTTTCCCATCAGAGAGGGATTTTTGTGAGTGCTGAGGGACTATTTTAATATCCAAAGAGAAAGTTTGAGGTAATTTGCTAAAAGGCATAGAAGTTATATTACAAAATTGTTGATACTGGACTGTAATAAAGTCTAAATAGTGTTAACCTCCAATTAACAAAAAAGGGGGGGAAGATGTCAAAACACTCATTACAGGTTTAATTATAATTTCTGATTGATTCAAAACCTTCTGACTGTGTTCTGGCTACTCCAATTTAGCCATTCAGCCCATGCTTGCCCGTATTGTGTATTCAGCAGTTCCTATTAGACATCTTCACAGTGAGTGATTCTGCTGGGCTTTCTGACACCCGCTTTCATGCATGGCCTGCTGCTCTGTGCCGCCGAAGTGTTTTTTTTCCAAGTTCCCTGCAACATTAAAGACATCTTGGCCGTGTCAGGCTCCTGCGCGTGTGTGCATAAGCATATGTCTGCGTACAGAGGGACATAGAATAATAAAGGGTTATGCCTGTGCCTGCACCCGCACCCAGGCACACATATGCACTCTGTCTGTAAGTGTATAATGCATGTTGCAGGTGTGTGGCATGCCTGCACACACATGTGGTCACACCTAGCTGTGGCCATGCACACACCTGTGCAGACATGCAGCCCATTGCCATGCATGTTCCCAGGTAGGGATGCTCCCAGGTATGCTCCTGGGTAAGGATGCTCCCACACATGCCCCAAGTGGGGATGCTTCTGGGTGGGAATGCTCCCATGTGTGTTCCCATGTAGGGATGCTCCCACAAGTGCACTTAGGGAGGGATGCTCCCCCACACATGCTTCTGGGCAAGGATGCTTCCATGCTTACACTTGGATGAGGATGCTCCCACACATGCCCCAGAGTGGGAGTTTGCCTCAGTGGGTATGCTCCTGGGTGGGGATGCTTCCACATATGCACCCAGGCAAGGATGCTTCCACCCGTGCCCCAGCATGAGGATGCTCCCATATGTAGGGTTGCTTCTTGACGGGGATGCTCCCAAGTGGGGATGCTTCTAGGTAGGGATGTTCCCATGCATGCACTCAGGTGAGGGTGCTCCCAAGCATGCCCCCAGATAGGGATGCTTCAATGCATAAGGATGCTCCCAGATTGGGGCTACTCCCGTATGTGCCCCCGCGTGAAGATGCTCCCACCCATGCCCCACAGTGGGGATGCTCCTGGGAAGAGATGCTCCCACACGGGCACCCAGGCAGGGATGTTCTCCCCTGTACCCCCGTGTAGGGATGCTCCCACATGTGGAGATGCTCCCATATGTGCTGTCGGGTGCAGGTGTTCACACATGTGGGGATACTCCCATGTGGGGATGCTCCCACGCCTGTGGTGGTCCCCGGGATGCTGGGCGGGGGGGGATCCCAGCAGCCGGTGACACTAGAGGGCACTGCTTGTCCTCGGTTGCAGCTTCCTTCTGGGACAACGAGCAGAACTCCATTGAATTCCGTCATCTCGCTTTAATTAACAATTGAATTCTTATTAAGAAACTCTGGGCTGTTTAATGTGTTGCTGCTTTGTTTTTAGCCTTGTGCTAATAAAATGGGTGGAGTCATCAGTGCTCGCAAACAAGTACAGAACCAAGCATCCCATACAGTAACAATTAAAATTAAAAAAACAAAACAAAACGAACAAAAAAACCCCCAGCAAAACCCTTGAAATGTCAGTCTTGGCAAAGCCATCAGGCTGAGTTTGCCCTGCAACAGGGTTTAGATCCCCTGCCAGCTGTGCTTCCAGCCAGCAAGTGTGATGCACAGCGTTAGAAACACATCAGGGAGAGTACTGAGGAGTCAGGGTGATTTATTTCAGCAAAGGTCAAGAAAAAGATAAGCAGAGGACAAGAACAGGAAGTTTAAAGAGAACATCTTCGGTATGTGTAAAAGATGTATCATTTACAATACCCTTGGAAAAATGTTTCTTAATTACAGAAGTCACTTGAGTTTGCTGTTCCAAGTTCAAATGTTTCTTCCTTTCTTTCATTTTAGTAGTGTTATTTTGGATGGGATTTACAAAAAAGGTTGGATATTTAGGTTAATTGGGTTAACAAAAGCCGGCATCGTTTCATAAACATCTGAAAACTAATACCACTATTAGACATGTTATCAAAATAGCAACGTCCATGCTCAGGATGAAGGCACCAGGCATTGCTGTTAGCTCATCCCATGTCTTCTGCAGCCAACAGAGTGATGTGGTGAGTCCTGCAGGATGGCCAGGTCAGGCATTTATCTTTGCTAAGATGAGATTCCAGCACTCAAGTTAAAGAGATTAAGTCCTGTGGTTTAAAGTACCACTCACTGCTTAAGCTGCAATTTGGGATCGAGCCCTATATCAAATTTGGTCTGCTTTTCTTTTTGTCTTTTTTTGGTCCACCTCTTTGCTGTTTAGCTAAAATATTTCTTTCTGGTTAACTGTTGATGACTTTCAGTGGGTGTGTTAAGTTTTCTCACACCACGTATTGATAAATATGTGTGGTTAACAGCTGGTTTGCCTGATTCCTGCAAATGACCTGTTAGTCAAGGCAATGGGTGTTCACTGCAGCTAAAGGCTCTTCCACCTATAAATTCTAATTCTCAACAATTTGAAATGTAAATGTTGATTTCCTTACATAGGAAAAGTAATTTTTTAATAAACTTCTAAAACACTGTCCCAGGCAGAACCCATGTCCATTAAAAAGCAAGTCAGTATAACAATACATAAGACTTAATGCAGAATGAGTTGAAAGTGTTTTGTTTTAGTCCAGCATAATCACTTGCAAATGTCAAAGTGATTTTGAGCCATTCTGGTTCTTAGCAATGTATTTTTAAGCACTCGAGTGAGTATATAAATACCTGATAAATCCTTCTGGAAGTTACTGCACAACTCCAGAGGGTAATACAGTGTGTTTATTATAAATACCTAGGTTTTCTAATTATTTCTGTATGAGCACATAGTAGTCTTAGGCAGTCTGGTCTGCCACCAGATCTTCAGTAGTAGCTCTGCCATTTAACAAGAGCGAGCATCACCTAGTTTTTGCTTTATAGGTTCATAAGCAAAAAGGGAAAAAAAAGGTTTAATCAATACAGAACAACTATTTTTGCATTCACCATTTAATAATTTGAAATCTTATTTTGTGTGTACTTAGGGTCTACAAGCATCGAGATGCCAGAACTGCTATAATAGGATTTTCCCCCTCCTAGCGGGATGTTGCTTATGGCTATAAAAAGTTAATTTCAGATCCTGATACACTTGCATTAATTTTTGAGACATTGGCTGAGGGTAGTACAGCAGAGAATAGCATGAACACCACTATGCTGTAGCTAATCGTTTATTACCTCCAGCCAAAGGAAAAACAGCGTTAATGTACAGGCCACAATGTCTGGAGAAGGAAAAAAAAAAAGAGGTAGGAAATTGGTGGAAAAGGTCTCCCAGATTTCTTCCTCGGGGTCTTGCTAAGAAGACCAAGGAGGAAAAGAAGGAACAATATCTTCATCATCTCTTAAAGGCTATACAAATGGGTCTTGGCATGCTTGGGAGTATCCTGTTTGTGCATTAAAATAATATTTGTTGATGAGGCTATAACGCTTACCAAACCGTCCTACTTCTGAATGAGAAGATGCCTTGTCGTGGTTGTTTGAAAGTATGATTTATGCATGAAAAACAAGCGATTTAGATGCTTATCATCTGCGATAGACAGCATACCTCGGAAAGACGCTTCATATTCTTTGGAGTATTTGCTGACAAAAGGAGCATGTTGTCTCTTCGTTTGCCAGTGAGGGATCTGGACTCCACAGCTATGTAAAAATCTCTCATCAGCACCTATTTTAATCAGGAAGAACTTTACTATAAACCATTATCGGGGAAAAAAAAGTGTTGTGCTACACTTTTATGCCAATACATTTATTCTGAAATTAATAGGGAAAAACAATACAGAGCCTGTGCTTGAGATGGGATAATAAGCGTGCCCATGAGACTTTTCCTTTTTAAGCACTAAATGAAAGCTTTTGCATTGCTAACAGGCTACAAAAGTTGCTTAGGTAATAAGACTCTTTTTCTCTTATCAGTAAAAAAAGAAAAGGGGAGGGATGGGATAGCTCAAGGGATTGGTAATCAGATTACAAAGTCTTTCACTTCTAGGTCACTGGTTCAAATCTGCCCCCTGTTTAGTAGTGACCAAAGGCTGTTCACAGCTGATGGCTTTTCAGTTGCCTTTGTGCCATGCATTAGTGATCTATACCCAGTGCCTGGTGAGAATCATTCCTAGCACTTGCACGGGGAGTCTGGGCTCAGACCTGTTTTGAGTAGGAATATAAATGACCTGCTCATGCACTGAGGGTTTGGTGGTTTATTTTCCAGAAGATCATTTTAATGTTAGTGGAGTGGCACAGCCAAAGCTGCGCTGTTACAGTTGCTCTGGGCTTCAGCAGCAGACCCTGCTTTCCAGCCCTGCCACTGTTGGGCCAATATTTTCTTAGTTTGAGCTGTATGGTATCACTCCAAGTGATAGAATAGATAAAGTCATAATTGCAAACAAATAAAAAATAAAAAAAGTAAAAAGAAAATTGCTAAATTTGTTCATTGTAAGAAGAATTATAATTATTACTGGAATTGATTTTGGCATACAGAGTGTGAAAACATTTGTATTGATGGTTTTGGTGTTGCAGTAGGGCTGTTAGTGCTGCAACTTTGGTAGACTCTCATGGTATATGTGACTTACATCACTACAGTGTGCTCAGATGGGTATTGGAAGAGCTTTGTAAAATGAAATATTGAAAACAAGGGGAAACAGAGAAAATTCCCCAGTATCTGCAAGGAGCCCCTTTCGAGCATGCATCTTCTAGTGGCATCTCTTACTGGTGCTTACTATCAGATATTTAAATAATGGATTTATAGACTTTGCTCTTGTCAGCATTTTGAATTGCTGTTTTCCTTAAGGTCGGGCAATGCTAGAGGACACTTGCTATAAAGGGGATGCAATTTCTGGTTCATTAATGTATGAACTTGAAACTATGACTGTCTGCTGTATGTGCTCTGTACATTTCTATGGAAATGGCTTTGACAGTTTTAGAAGTGTGTTTATGTCCATAGGGATGCACACAACCCATTATAAGACTATGTCTTTTCCCCCAAAACTAACCAAAGAAAAATTCTATTTATAGAATCATAGAACTGTCAGGGTTAGAAGAGACTTTAAAGATCATCTATTTCCAAACCCCCTGCCATGGGCAGGGACACCTCCCACTAGATCAGGTTGCTCAGTGTCCCACCCAGCCTGGCCTTAAAAACTTCCAGGGTTGGGGCTTCCACCACCTCATGGTGAAGAACTTCCTCCTAACATCCAACCTAAATCTCCCCTCCTTAAGCTTGTATCCATTCCCCCTAGTCCCATCGCTGCCTGACAGCCTAAAAAGTCCTTCACCAGCCCTCTTGTAGGCTCCCTTCAGATACTGGATTTCTTTTGAGACAGCAGATATTTGTACAGAAGTACATATATCATCAGTTCTACATGGAGCCTCATTGGATCTAATAGATCACATCAGCCAGCTCCATCTTTACTTGCATGAACTTTTATTTGCTGCTATCACCTCAGCCTGGGAAAATACCACATGTGCACATGCTGAGCAGAGATTGGTGGGATGCTGGCAAGTGGGATGCATGTCTTGGATGGGCTGCCACATGTCTTTCAGAATCTCAGCATGCTTGGAGTTGGAAAGAAACTCTGGACATCATCCAGTCCAACTCTCACAGCAAACAAGTTTTTCCTTTGCTCTTCAGAGAGCTCTTCTCCANCATCTCTGGAAGGAGGAAAGGCTGGGAGCCCTGGGTCTGGATAGCCTGGAGAAGAGCAGAGCCAGAGAGGATCTGCTCAGTGTTGAGCAAGAGCTGAAGGGTAGGGGCAAGAGGATGGGTTCAAACTTTTCTCAGTAGTGCCCAGTGACAGGACAAGGGGNTTTCTTTTGAGACAGCAGATATTTGTACAGAAGTACATATATCATCAGTTCTACATGGAGCCTCATTGGATCTAATAGATCACATCAGCCAGCTCCATCTTTACTTGCATGAACTTTTATTTGCTGCTATCACCTCAGCCTGGGAAAATACCACATGTGCACATGCTGAGCAGAGATTGGTGGGATGCTGGCAAGTGGGATGCATGTCTTGGATGGGCTGCCACATGTCTTTCAGAATCTCAGCATGCTTGGAGTTGGAAAGAAACTCTGGACATCATCCAGTCCAACTCTCACAGCAAACAAGTTTTTCCTTTGCTCTTCAGAGAGCTCTTCTCCAGGTCCAAGTGCTCAGAGTGGCCTGCCTAAATTACATCTGGCTTCACCTTTGAAACTGAAGCTGAAAAAGTGTGCCAGTAAAACTTGCCTACCACAGCGCCTGTTCATTATCCATTTTGCAGGAATGACTAAGATAGGATTTACTGCCACTGTTTTCACACTTGGCCTTCAATGGTCAAGATTGCTGGCTTGCAATACAATGTGGTCCTTGTCAGAAACAGCAGTAAGCACAGAAAAAAAATACCAAATTATGTATTTGCACAGTACAGGTTAGAAGTTGACTTGCTGGAAAGCAGCTCTGCTGAGAAGAAACTGGGAGTACTGGTGAGCAGTAAGTTCACCATGAGCCAGCAGTGTGCCCTCATGGCCAAGAAGACCAGTGGTGCCCTGAGGGACATTAAGAAGACCAGTGGTGTCCTGAGGGACATTAAGAAGAGTGTCACCAGGAGGGCAAGAGAGGGTCTCCTCCCCCTCTACTCTGACCTGCACTAGTCAGGCCACATCTGGAGTCCTGGGTCCAGTTCTGGGCTCCACAATTCCAAGAGAGAGAAGAAACTACTGGAGAGAGTCCAGCAGAGGCTCCCAAGATGCTGAGGGCACTGGAGCATCTCTGGAAGGAGGAAAGGCTGGGAGCCCTGGGTCTGGATAGCCTGGAGAAGAGCAGAGCCAGAGAGGATCTGCTCAGTGTTGAGCAAGAGCTGAAGGGTAGGGGCAAGAGGATGGGTTCAAACTTTTCTCAGTAGTGCCCAGTGACAGGACAAGGGGCACACAGTGGCACATTGGAATCCAGGATGTTCCATCTGAACAGGAGGCAAAATTTCTTGGCTGTGAGGGTGCCAGAGCCCTGGCCCAGGCTGCCCAGAGAGGTTGCGGAGTCTCTTTCTCTGGAGAGATTCCAAACCCACCTGGATGTCAT
>VWZO01002300.1:0-101954 GCA_013396975.1 Bucco capensis
CTCCCCCTTTCTTTCTGGGTTCCTTTAAATGAAATTTTAACCAGACTTGTGCAGTTTTTTCTCATTGTTGCCCTGGTTTATTTCTTCTGTGGGATAGTGGGAGGTGTTTTATTTACCCACACCTTTCACCTCTTGTGCACTCAGGAGTGTTTCCTTAGGTATCGTTGTGGCTGGAGTGAGTTCTTTGTATTACTGAGGCCAGAACAGTCTTTACCCCTGCTGTGCTGCTCCCCTGTCCTTGGGCTTTGCTGGAGCCTCACCTTCCTGCCAGAGAACCCTTATCTCTGCCTTGGAGATAAGGGCTGTGAGGCTGAAGTGCTGTGACAAGGATTCCCTTGCTCTCAGCTTCTCTCTTATATTGCCTCTTTGTCTAATGGAGTTTCACTGAGGTGACCAGCAAGATGCTACAGCTGGTACAGAACTAACAGGGAGGAAGTGTAACAGCAGAAGGTGTCTTTGTGATGAACTTCACCTCTTCAGGGACAGAGCTATGGTGACTCTGACATTTTCCTGTTACAGAAAATCATAACAAAAACCTTGACTAGAGCTTTAACTGTGAGTTCCCAGCATCAAGCATGTAAATTAAAGATTGGAGTTTGAAAAGTACAGAATGTGATCTCATTTCTTAGCCTTTATGGGAAGTATCTTTAAATTTCAAACATTTTTTAATTTAGATACCTGGGATAAGTAAAAACCTGAATAAAAAATGAGTTTGTTCTTTTGTGATGAAAATAACCTAAACCTGCTAAGCCAGTCACTGTATAAAGCACCTCTGGTAGAATTTTGTAGTTACTTCATAGAGTGTCTTCAACCAAAATGGGTTGTGCTTTCCTCAGGAATGATAGCAGAGAGTAGTTGTGTGTGGAGATACAGTGTTTGGGAATTGTGGAGTTGTAATTCCTTCAATGTTTCTAGTCCCCAGTGCTCCACCACAGAACCTGACGCTGGAGGTACGGAATTCCAAGGTAAGATGGGGAGAATTTCCTGTTCCTGATGGGAAATAAAAATAACAGCTTGGTGGGTCTTAGATCCACCAATTTTTAGAGCTGCTTTTCATTCAGCTCTTGGTATGTGAGTTGCCCAGCAGGAGAATATCTGAACGTGGGGCTTGAAGCATTCAAAACTCCAGTGCAGGTGTAGGCTGCTGTGCTGGCAGTGACAATGCACCAAAGCCTGGAGGCTCTTTCTGAGGGAGGTTTAATCAGGCACAAAAGTTTGAAGCAATAGAGCTTGAATATGTTCCTTTTGAGAAGAGAAAATGATACCTAAAGTCATTCTGAATTTATTGATTATGATTAGGATGTTTTGAAAATCATTTTCTAAAAGATCCTTCTCCTCATACCTTCTTCTGCTGCCTGTCTGATCAAAAATAACTAACTTCATGCACAGAAACTACAGTTCAGATAACTTGTACCCTTCAGAGAAAATACCAGTTCTTAAAGATAGATCCCCAAGTCAACTGTAGATAAGACAACCTGAAGAAAATGAAAGGGAAGCCCAAGGGGCCAGTTGTGAAATTGGATTCAGAAGGTCTAATGGGATTGAAGTGCTTTGAGGTGAACTTGGATAGGTCCATGGATGACCTGGGCTGCTGCTGAATTCCAGGGTTTTTACTTCTTTTACATCCAGCCTATGGTTTTTACTCTGTGAAAATGCAATGTCTTCTCCCTTTCCACAGAGCATCATGCTGCACTGGCAGCCTCCTCCTGCAGGGACCCACAGTGGACAAATCACTGGCTACAAAATCCGCTACCGTAAAGTGTCCCGCAAGAGCGATGTGACGGAGAGCATCGGGGGGACCCAGCTCTTCCAGCTCATTGAAGGTGAGCTAGTGTTTGCAAGCATTTGCAATCCAAAAGAAGGGGAGTCGAGGTGCTTCTAGTGGGCTGAGAATCAGAGCAGCTTTTTCTGGGTTTTTTGCTTTGGAAAAAAAAAAAGAGAAAGCACATAAACTGAGTGTAGGTTAGGAGGTGGTGACCCAAGTCTAGTGATGTGCTTTCTAGCCCTGGTTTTTGCCATTTTGCTAAGGGGACTGGATGAGTCCTTTTCCAACCTTTAAAAAAGGCATAGAGGTTGCAAGGAGAAGATGATCCTGAGCTCCTTGTGCCTGCACAAGTGCCAGAAGTAACCATGTGGAGAAAGATGTTAACGAAACAGGGTCTGGCTCACCTGTGTGCATGTGGATGGAATGTAGGTGTGCTCTGACTTGCAGTGCTCACCAGCAAGCCCAGTAGGAGTGCAGTTTCCATTCCTGACCTTGTGTGATGCTCAGGTGGCTGTGGAGAGGTGGAAGGCTGGTGTTCTGGTTAGGAACTGTGGTTCCTGCCCTCGCAGGTGGAATTACAGTGTTGGATGCTCTGTCCCTTAGGTCTGGAGCGAGGCACAGAGTACAGCTTCCGCGTCGCTGCCCTGACTGTGAATGGAACTGGACCAGCCACCGAGTGGGTGTCAGCAGAGACCTTCGAGAGTGATCTTGATGGTAAGCTCAGAAGTGGGAACAGATTGGTGACATCAGAAGCATTACAATTCATGGGCAGGGCACAGCAAACTTGGATTGCCTTTTGTAAAGGCAAACTTGCTTTTATTCTGTCGTTTTTCCTCTATTCTGATTGATGGAATGACATTCATATCAGTTTGAACACACAGTTCTTGCCAGGTCAGTTAAATGGCTATGCTGGGTTTGGCTGGGGTAGGGCTTGAAATGAAACCTACTTCTACACCTTCCAGTACTGTGTGTTGGCACTGTGTTTTCTCTGCTCAGAAATAACCCAATTAAGATTACAATGTCAGTATTTCAGTATTTCACTACTAATATATTGTCAGATTTTTACAATAATGGCTCATGTTTTATATTAGAATCCAGTTCATCTTGTTGGTTATGCAGGGACAGGAGGACTGCTTTCCCTGAGGGAAGTAAGAGGGATTCTGTATGTCTGTAGCACCTCAGCTATGCTAATGAAGCCATTGAAGTGCACCTCAAAGGGTTCTGAGGTGGTTTGATATGGAGACACCATGCACTGTCTGACTAGCCCTAGCCCTAGATCTGCAGATGTTGGCTGCAGTGTGGGGTCCTGGTGCCTGCACTCTGGTTGCAGGGGAATGCTGTTCCAGAAAAGCATGGAGTTAGTGCTGGTGCACACAGCTTACATTACGCTTGCTGCAGACCAATCTCCCTCTTAGTGTGGTTGCAGTAGCTGGAGAGACATTCTGCCTTAGCTCCTCAGGATCCAGGAATGTCTTTCACATCTGTGTGGCCTGAGATTCAGTTACACAGGCAGCTGGAAGATGCAAGAATACAAGAGCTTCAATATCTGCTCTACCCTGGTGGAAGATTGCTGCAATCATCAGCTGATAAAGGCCCTGAGAGCCCATGCTTCAGCCATGGTTTAGTTGTGACTTGGCAGTGTTAGGTTAACAGTTGGATTCAATTTTAGAGGTGTTTTCCAACCTTAATGATTCTCTGATTTTGTGATTCTAGGGTTCTCTATTTCCATGTTAGCAGGACTGTGATATTTTACAGGCAGTGCAGGTCTCACCAGGAGCACCTCTGCAAGAGATGTTAAACAGCTGCACAAAGTTATCCCCAACACACCCAACTTCTGTGCAGTTAAAAATGTCCTCTCGGACTGCAATCCTGTAGCTTTTCTGTATTTAATAGTTGTGAACTTGAATTGATCAACTGTGTCAGCTGGAGACCATAAACTCCCTCTGCTAGGAGGCCAATGGCCTATTATGATCCAAATAATCCTGTTGTGGTTGCTTTATTAAATGTTTTTTAGAGAAATGCAGCATGTTCCATTAAAATGAAATCCCTGCAGGAAGCAGAACTTGCTGAGCTGATTTTGAGAGTGGGGAACTGAGCTCACTACTGCACAGAGCTCTTTATAATCAGTCCACAGACAGCAGGCTCCAGGGGCCTGGCAGAAGTACTTAGGTAATTTTTGAGAAGTTAAGACAAAGCTGTGGACACCAGGAGGTACAGTTGTGCCTCTGGATTGCTTTCAAGTTCTGATCAACAGTGGGGAAAAAAACCCTTTCAGTAAAAATACTAAGGGATATCCCCTCAGCCAGTTTGGTGATGAGCCAGCCCTGGGAAGAGTGGCTGAGCCCTGCCAGGCTCTGCTGTCAGCCAGGGAGACCTGGGCAGCCTGAGAGCTGGGGCAGAGGAACCTCAGGAAGTTCAGCAAGGCCAAGTGTAGAGTCCTGCACCTGGGCAGGAATAACCTCCTGGGGCAGGACAGGTTAGGGGTTGACCTGCTGGAAAGCAGCTCCCAGGAGAAGGAGCTGGGAATGCTGATGGACAAGTTCTCCAGGAGACAGCAATGTGTCCTCATGGCCAGGAAGGCCAGTGGTCTGCAGTGCATGAAGAAGAGTGTGAGCAGCAGGTCAAGGGAGGTTCTGCTTCACCCCCTCTACTCGGCCCTACTCAGGCCACAGCTGGAGTTCTGGGTCCAGTTCTGGGCTCCCCAGCTCAAGAGAGACCAGGAGCTACTGGAGAGAGTCCAGCAGAGGCTCCAAAGATTCTGAGAACTGGAGCTTNCATATTGTGGAAGTCCTTCTGTTATTAAGGATCCACATTCCATCTGTGTTGGGTTGTGATGAGATCTGTGTTGCTTGTGGAACAGAGTTGGAACATTTGATAGAGACTTGAGTATTTTTGATGTTGTGGTTCAGTTGTGTCATCCATGTGTGTATTTTGGGAGTTATTTTAAAGAGACTCAAGGATTTAAACATTTGTGTAGGACAAATCAGGACTAACCTTTGCATCATGTACAATATCCAGTGTGCTGACACTTAGAGCTCAGAACAGAGCTTAGAATAGTCTGTTTAATCCTACAGGGAGCTTGGGAACCTTTCTTTCATCATTGGTGTGTTTTCAATCCCACAAATAAGGATTATGATGGAACTAAAAGCAGATTGCTCTGTTGAGGGGAAGGACCTGATAAATTTAATGCCTATTTAGAAAAATAAGAAATTGGAAGGAACATGCCCAAACATCAAAAGACTGCCTAGGAGCAGATCTGATACTTTTCCTTCAGTAGGCCTGTCCTTTCTTTTCAAGATCTATTAAAATATATTAGTATACAACACCCATGTTCATTTTCTTCTGCTTCCTAAGAGTTCTCTTGTACAATAAAGCTCTCCTTTGGAGCCTACTTACTTCATCACAGACCTGGAGTAGAAGCACTACATTTGACTTGACTGGCTCCTAGATCTTCATGTAATTACCTTTCTTTTAGAGAAATCCTCTCCATCTTTGGTTTTTGTTCCACAGAAAGCCGGGTTCCTGAAGTTCCCAGCTCCTTACACGTGCGACCGCTCGTAACCAGCATCGTGGTCAGCTGGACCCCACCTGAGAACCAGAACATCGTGGTGAGAGGCTATGCCATAGGCTATGGCATTGGCAGCCCTCATGCACAGACCATCAAGGTGGACTATAAGCAGAGGTACTACACCATTGAGAACTTAGGTAAGGAGACTGAATTCACAGCAGTGCCTGAGTTTGACCTCTCAGGGTAAATGTAAAGTACTGCATCTGGGAAGGAACAAGCCCATGGATCAGTACAGACTGGGAACTGATGTGTTGGAGAAGAGCCCCGGGGAAGAAGCTCTAGGAGTGCTGGTGGCTAGGAGGATGCCCATGAGGCAGCAATGTGCCCTTGTGGCCAAGAGGCCAGTGGCATCCTAGGATGCATTAAGAGGAGCGTGGCCAGCAGAGCCAGAGAGGTTCTTCTCCCCTCTCCTGTGCCCTGGGGAGGCCTCCCCTGGAATGCTGTGTCCAGTTGTGGGCCCCTCAGCTCCAGAAGGATAGGGAGCTGCTGGAGAGAGTCCAGCCCAGGGCCAGCAAGATCCTGAAAGGAGTGGAGCATGTGCCCTAGGAGGACAGGCTGAGAGAGCTGGGTCTCTTCAGCCTGGACAAGAGGAGACTGAGAGGAGACCTCAGCAATGCTTAGAAATATGGGAAGGGTGAGTGTGAGGAGGAGAGAGCCAGGCTCTGCTCAATGGCATCCAATGGTAGGACAAGAGGGAATGGGAGCAAGTTGGACCACAGGAGGTTTAGTATTAACACAAGGAGGAACTTGTTTGCAGTGCAGGTGCCAGAGCACTGGCCCAGGCTGCCCAGGAGGGCTGCGGAGTCTCCTTGTCTGGAGCCATTGCAGAGCTGCCTGGACACATTGCTGTGTGAGCTGGTCTAGGTGCTCCTGCTCTGGCAGGGGGGTTGCACTAGATGATCTTTCTAGGGCCCTTCCAACCCCTGACATACTGGGATACTGTGATCTCTGTCCCTGTTTTCTCGTTGTGGCATTGTAAATACATACAAGATGATGTGTGGGTTTAAGAGGTTCTTTGACCTGATTGAGCTATGCTACTGGATGCCAAACTGTTGATAAATTTCAAATAAACTCAATTTTCTGATGTTAGAGAAAGCAGCAGAGGAATAAAAACTTCTCAAACTCATGAAGTTCACTGAGTTTGAAGCATAGTGCATTTGGATTTGATGCTTTCCCTTCAATGCTCACTACAAAAACTTCCATTCTGAGCAGCATTCCCTTAAGCTGCAGAACAGGTGGCTTCAGGCAAGAAAAAGTCCTCAAGTGTCTCCAAGATAGGGTGGCATCTGCTTTGAAAGAAAAATAGAGATTCATCTCTCCAAAGAACTCTCGGTGGTAGCTGAAATACCCTGAAAGCAAAATATGAGTATTGTGACTGAGGAAGAAGCTCCATAAAATTGGAATTTGACTAATTTTGTGGTAAACAACTTAAAACGTTAGCTGTAAAATGTTTCTCTTCACTACTGTTTTGACTGTATTTGAGGTGGATTTGCAGTGACTGTAGACTTGTGCTGTATGAGAACACTAGCAGAAGGTCTGTATGGAGACTTTCTCTGTCCACCTTCAGGCCAGTTGAAATAACTAATTTTTAATCACTAATTTTGGTTTAAAAGGACAAGACTGAGGCTTCAGTGACAGCTTGCCCTCAAAAGAGATTTCTCTTTTCCCCTTAGACCCCAGCTCCCACTATGTGATAACCCTGAAAGCCTTCAACAATGTTGGGGAAGGGATCCCTCTGTACGAGAGCGCGGTGACCAGACCTCACTCAGGTAAAGGCCAGCAGCTGCTTCTGCCTTCTGGGAGGGCTTCATGTGCAGAGCAGCAGTGTGGTGACTTGTGACAGCAAAGTCATGCTCTTCAGTATCATCAAGTACACTCTGCTTCCTTAACCTTGGCCTTGCTGTTCCTGTGTGTTTCATCCATGTATTAAACCACCTAAAACCAGCTTCATTTTGAAATGATAAAACTTAACCTTTCAGCTACTCAGAGATGTTCTCATTTAGAGAGGTTCCTTTTAGCACAGATTGTGTGGGTGCAGTTCTACAGACCTGGCCCTTTGGTTCTTATGGCCAACTATAGAGCTTTTTTAGTCCTTATGGAGGGAGAAGTATAGATCTTTTTTGGTCTTGTACACAGAGATTTTGACTAGGATCCCTGCATTTTGTCTGAGTCTCCATCTGTTGTTGCACTGAGCAAGTTCTTGGCATTTTACTCTTTTTTTTGTGTCTTGTAATACATTAATAGAAGTTTTTAAGCAGAGAAATACGTTTTCTAGTAAGCTCTTCTGTGCTCACTATGCTCCCTCCTAGGCTGTTGATATTCCTCAGTTATTTTGTGTTGATCTCAACGTTTCTCTTTGGTTTTGTCTTTTGAAGAGCAGGAATTCTCGTAGATTTTATAGAGGACATTAGAATTTTTCTTCATTTAGTGCAAATCTATATGATACTGGGAACTTGGTTGTCCCTGACAGTCTTTAAAAGGTGATGGGAGTTGCCTGTCACTTTTATGAAGTGGTTTTCACTCATCCAGAAGTTGTTGAGCTCTTTTTCCTCCTCATTGCTTGCTGCTAGAGGTGTCAATGGACAGCCTGAGGCAAATCAAGGCCAAGTGAAAATTCCTGAATGTTTAGGGTTCTTAGGCTGTGGCTCAAAGCACTGAACACTAATCTGGTTAGGTGTATCTACATTAGGTGTGTGTATGTGTGTATATATATATTTTGGCATATATATGTTGTCTTACTGTCTTAAGAAGGGAATACAATGCAAGAGTAATTTTATTAGCCAGTCTGATGTCACCTATTAACTCTGCCTTTTCTCTCTTTCTCTCCATTTCTCACCTTCCATCTCATTGGCACTACCCTGCATTCCCCTTTTTTTTGTTTTGTTTTATTTTGTTGACATGCAAATGCCACCTTCCCCCTTTTTAATTATAATACACAACTTTTTACCCATCGATTCCCTAGACACTTCCGAGGTTGATTTGTTTGTTATTAATGCTCCATACACTCCAGTGCCAGATCCATCTCCCATGATGCCACCAGTGGGAGTTCAGGCTTCCATCCTGAGCCATGACACCATAAGGATCACTTGGGCAGACAACTCTCTGCCCAAGAACCAGAAGATCACCGACGCTCGCTACTACACCGTTCGCTGGAAAACCAATATTCCTGCCAACACCAAGTACAAGGTATTGGGAGTTCCAACCACGCTAACACAGCTGCAGTGTTGCAGGGAGAAGTTTCATGGGCAAGTGAAGGTTGGGTGAAAGGAGAGGGGTGTAGAGGTGTGCCCAGGTTATGCCTGCGCTGAGTTCTCATGACAGCATCGCTTCCAGGATTTGGCGAGAGTTTGTGGAAGTCATTTTTGTGGTCTCTGTGTGTGAAGGAGATTAGGACATGGTGAGAGAGTGAGTGAGGGCAAGAGCTGCCACAGGGGAGGAAGGCAGACACTTGCAGAGTTCCCTTCTGCTGTGGAGCCCTGGACACAGTGACAATTTTATCCCTACACGATCACTTTGTATGAGAGATGTGAGGGTTAACTTTAGAGGAGCCAAGAATGCATTCCTTAGGCAGGTGCTCTGATGGCTTCTTCTCTCCAGACAGCAGAAGAATCTGAACTGGGGAGGGGAGTCATGCAGGGAAAATAATACCCTGATGGTTTTAAGTTTCCTTTTACAACCTTTTCTGTTCAGAAGAAGGTGATAGTGAACTTTTCGTATGGGAACTGAATAGCTGCAAAATACATTGCAATAACTTTATCACATCCCTGCCTTCCTTAATTTGATTTGGAGACTAGATTCAGGGTCTGGTTTAGTGGTTTGGAGTTGTTGTTTTCTTCAGTTGGTTGGTTGGATTATTTTTTTTCCAATTTTCAGAGTTACCAGGAGGCCTCAAAAATGCTGACTGTGAATTTCACATTGGAAATGAGACTCAAAGGAGATAGTTGTTAAAATTCCCAGCTAGTGGAGCTCCCTTTATGCTCTTCTAGAGCAATCTTGTTATAAACCAGATTTTATTTTTTTAATCGAAATGAAAAGAGGTATAGATGTGTTTTCTTCCTCTAAAGGCAAGTTATTTATGAACCCACATGTCTGCATCATGTGCAAAGGATGTCTTGGGAGTGATTTGCATGATGCTACAGTTTCAGTAGTTAAATACTCAATCTCCCACCCTCAGTGGTAAATGCAATACTCTCACTGTTCTCAGTGCTGGTGCCAGTGGTCAAAAAGTTTTATTGTGGACCAAAAATCATATGTAGTGATGAATAGGGTTCAGAAATACTAATTGCAAAAAAGCATTTGCCTGAAAGGTCCTAAGTGTGAGAGCATTTGCTGTAATCATGATGTTTGGAGCTCTCCCATCTCACTTCTCTTTCTTTGTTCTGGCTGTGAATTCTCTCCTGCTCTGTTGGACAATCAGGGTTGTTAATTTTAAGAAAGGCAGAGATTCTTTTCAGCAGTGCTGTTCAACAAGCTGCTGCACTTCCATCACATCTTTGGTCACTTGACTGAGTGTGAGCTAAGCAGATGCTTTGTCATGGCTTTCCCTAGCACTTTTGGTATTCATTGCATGTTTTGAGCCTGCTCACCCGGTTGCATTGGAGCTTCTTGCACACAGAAATGTTACCCTGGTGTCAGTTCTCTGGTGCCCACAGCTCCATCTGCTCAGCACAGTGTTGTTCCATCCAGCCCTCTCACCAGTCCAGGGGATGCTGGTACAGTTCACTGGTGTTTTCACCTCACAACTACACTGGCATCTGCACACAATCCCTAAAGAAGAGGCTGCATGCTTCTAATACAAGTTAAGAGGTTCCACCTTATTCACTTAAATTACTCTAGGAATTGTATCAGTCCAGAGCACAGAAACCCAGGAGCAGCTGGGATACAGTTCCTGAAGCTGTGTGTTGAACCATGTCCTTTCACTGCTGTGCCTTGTTCAAAGCATCTGTGGTGCTGGAGCAGAGTTGTGCCACGTGCAGGCTACCTGGGATTTAGCAGTGTGCTCTCAAGCATCAACTAAAATACTACATCTTAACTTAGATCTTTTAGGGCTCTCTAAAAGGAACACGAATGGGAGAGCCTAATATTTCTGCAGTGTATTCCTAGTGTGTGTAGAGGGTTTGGTACTGTGAGCTGTGCTGTGATCTTGCGGGGAAAAAAAGGAAAGTAGTGCTAAAAAATGAAGCAAGCAGAGAAGTCTAACACTCCACTTCAGCCTTTCATGTGTCATTTACATTCAATCTGATGTGCAGTGAAACTAAAGGATCCCAACTTTCAAAGCCATAGATGAAAAATGTAACTTCAGGCAGTAAAAAGGACTCCAGCTGCCATGTATGGCTGAGGCGTGGAGCTAAGAAGTCCTAGAAACAGAATGGAATGCTTAGGTGCTGTTAGGAGTTTCCACAGGTATTCTGGAGAGGAAGAAATGATGATACTTAGGGGGTAAGTCAGCTCATAGTGGAAGATGCTTGGCCTTGTCTTTAGATAATTATCTTGGCCAGAGATCTTTGCTTCCCTGCTTTGCTAGGGAGGTTATGCTCAGTCAAGCTGTATCACTGAACTGACCTAAGAACTGTCTTTTCTACACTTAAGTGTTGGAACAATTTGGCTACAATCACATTTACTTGGAAACTCCACTGAGTTTGTACTTAATGAAGGTTTAAAGTTAATGGAGGAGTTCCTTTGGATTGGTTTTAAGATGCCCTTGTTGTCTGTGCACCCCTGGTGGAGTCTAACTGGCATGTCTGGGAACCAGCAAAATACTTTGTACAGGTCCAAGTATCACTTGGCTAACAGTGTTCTGAAAACTGCCACCTGAGAAGTCAGGGCTCTCTTAGCAGATTTTGGACTTGGAGAAATGTGCCTTTTTTCCTTGACAATGACTTAGCTGAAGGCAGTAGTTGGTGGACAGCTTTTTTATGGCTCTGTCAATTACTGAAACAACTAAGTCTTTAATTCTATGTTTGGATCACTGTGGGTCAAGGTAAGGAAGATACATTGGTGGAGATATATCTTTCTTTTTTTCATAGGCCTTAAGTACATTCTGTTCATGCTCCAGTAATGCATATAATATCAACTACTTTAACCAAAAGGTCAACAGTGAGTGAGTTACAAGCTCCACTCTAAACCATGTGGAGTTCCAGTGTGTGATCCTAGATAACCATTTTTTTCTGACAAAAATCTACATATTGGTGAAGCTTTACTAGTACCTCCTGCTGAAGTATGTAAGAAATTCCCCTTAAAATTCCAATAGGAATTTGGGAGGCAGCTTCAGATTTCCAGAAGGGCTGTTATTGTTAGCTGTGCTTCCTTGTTTTCCCTAGCCAGAGCAGGTAATGAAATGCTGTAAATTAAACCCCCCAAGCAGACAGTGGCTTAGCCTGCTGCATAACAAGTGTGCTCTGGACCTTGCATTGCCTTGGTTTTCATTTCTAATTGACTGCTATTAAATGCTCTTGCTGATTGCAGAAAGAATTTCTAGTTGAGGCTAAAACAACTGCACATTAATACTTGATGAATGAATTTGCATTGACAGAGCACAAAAGCATTACAGAATTAATGACCCTGGTTATGAAAATGGAGTGAAACACTTACCTGAGACAAGGGAATTGGAGAGCTGGTGAGGGACAGATGACAGTGCAGAAGTTCCTGACTCTTTGGTTTCCTTCCAGACTGCCAATGCCACCACGTTGAGCTACTTAGTGACTGGCTTAAAATCCAACACCTTGTATGAGTTCTCTGTGATGGTGACCAAAGGTCGCAGATCGAGTACTTGGAGTATGACAGCCCATGGGACAACTTTTGAATCAGGTATTCCTTCCTTTTCCTCCTGTCCCTGCCCAGGAGAAGGCAGTCAAGTCTGGCAGAAGTCTGAAGGAGGGAAAGCATGTATTTAAAATGATTATGCTGATGATTACTTGCTGGGGGGGTTCTTTTCTTTATAGTTTAGTCAGAAATTCTGATTAAAAAACCAACAACATACTTCAAAATTCCAAGGGATGATTGCATGCAAAAGAACTCACATCAAATTACAGAGGAGTAATGAATAATGTACCACACTTCAGGGGCAGCAGAGAATACACAAGTGTGTGCTTGAAACATCTCAGAAAGCACATTCACAGCAAACACAGAGAAGATCCTCTCACAAATAATAATTAAAATTTGCTGTATTTCTGATGATAATTAGTACAGAGTGAGGAAGTGCAGGAGGCAAATCAACTGAAAAAAATCCCAGTCACAGTAGAAATGAAGCTATCCAACTGAGCCCTCCATCCTTGTTCTCCCACAGGGATTGCCATGGCAGTCCTCAGAGCTGTAGAAATAAAGTCCAGAGCAGAAAAGGGTTTGGAACCTCCAGGAGGAACTTGGGCTCAGAACCTCTCTCCCAACCCATCCCTCATTAGTTCTTTTTGTCCTGCAGTGCTAAAGGATTGTTGTGCAATTAAATGTACAGCTGATTATGCTCTTGCTATGAAGTGGAAGGACAAAAAGGAGCCTATCCAAAGTACCCTGGAGTTCTCATGCCAAATAAAATCCAGCAAAACATTCAAGCATGCAAAGAATTATTGAGACCATCCAAATACTCTAGAAATAGGCATCAGAAAAAGCCAAACCAGGATAAAATCAGACAACTCCTTGCATACTCTGAAGTCCTTAGGGAGCCTCAGTTGCATTTGAAAGGAGTGTTGTAGTTTTGGGATGAGAATTCCACAATGCCAAGCCAGCTGCTGTTCTGCCAGCACTGGCCCGTGGCTCCTGTCCCATTCCAATTTCTGTGCCCATCCCATGTCCAGGCACTTCATTTGGGATTGCTGCTGACACACATACAATTCCCTAACTCAGCACTAATTGCAGAGACTGTTAAAGTTGGAGAAATAAAATGCTTAAAAGATCATTTGAAACTCAAAAAGAAGTGCAGGAAGGAGGAAGAGCTCCAGAAGATCTCATGTCTTTTCATTTAAACAGAAACTACTTGGGCTGCTTGTAAAGAATATTTGCAAATATGACCTAAAAGCTTGGGAAAGAAGAAGAAGATAATAATAATAAAAAGGCTAAATCTATTTTCTCATAGCAGATCTTGTGATTTATGTTCCTTGCCAAATCCCTGAGCATGTGACTCATTATTTTTGAATACTCTTGAGTAGCAGCCTTGTATAGGACTTGCTTCTAAGCCAATGCTGAAGAAAAATATGGGTCACTGGCATCAGTGTTGGTCTGTGAATTCACAATCTCCTGTGGGCTAGTCCTGATGAATTGATTGATTTTTTTCTGAAGGTTACTGGAGGGCCTCGAATCCTGCTTTACATTTCTGTTGAGCATGGGCTTAGGTTTTAAGGATAATAGCTAGAGCAACTTTTGAGCTTTTGCTACCCCTGGTTTCCAGCTGTTATTCTGCACAGAGATAATAGAACATCTCAGAGGATGAGCAGATTAATTTCTAATAGGTAATATATATATAAAGCTCTTTAAATGCAGAAAGCACTGTGTGTAAGTACTAAATGTTATGGTATTACATATCCAAGGCAGATTTACTTTGCTCAAAGTTACCTAATGAGGAGTCTCATGTTTTCCATCCTGGTGGCTGGTTAATGCACCTTTGGAGATGTTGTCTCTGTGTGTTTGAAGCCATTAATGGAAGCCCCAGCTGGGTGTTTTCATTCCCAGCAAGAAGGGGCTCAGATTTCAGGCTTTGACTGGAGCAACTCCAGGCAGGAGGACACTGATGGTGCTCTACCCTCTCTCTCAGTCTCACTCCCTGGCAACCCAGGGAAAAAAGGTTGGACAGTTGTCTTTAGCAAGTGTTTCTAGATGTCTGTGGTGCAGATTTCCTTGCAAATGACAAGTAGTTTTTCCCTCAAGTAACTGAGCAATTGCAGACAATTGTTTTAAATCTCTGGTGAATTTACTTAGCTGATTCAGATTTGAGGGGCAGAATGGCATTACTTGGTCTGGGTCCCACCATAAACTGCAAATACAAAAGCATTTCATATGCCTATGCATACAAGATGTCTTTACTTCACAAGTCCTCCTAACTTTTATGATGACCTAAGAAACTGAGGTTAGCAATTCAGTCACTGCCCCATCTGTTTGAGCTGCATGAGGATGCCATGGTTTTGGAGACACGTGGGCTCCTTCAGCCAGGAAGCACAGCAGCTGTTGACAGAAGTGCTTTAGAAACAAGACATTCCTTAGGGAAAGGAGATGCTGCAGAGCAGCTGGCATGTGCCAGGTGAATGGAGTAAATCTGTAAGACCACTACGTTAGGGTCAGGCACAGTCTGACAATCCCTTGTGGTCTCCTGTGGCCCCTGGTGCCATAACTGTGCCCACAGCNACGTTAGGGTGGAAGATTGAACATTCAGAGGCTGTATTACTTTACACACCTAGTTTCATAGTAAACCAACTCACTAAGCAAAGGTGCTGAGGTTTCTTGGGTTCTATGCAGTGAAGCTGGGCAACCTGTTGCTGATGGTCTGGTTTGTGTTTGTTTGCAGTTCCTGGTTCTCCTCCCAAAGATGTGACAGTGGTGAGCAAGGAGGGGAAGCCTCGGACCATCATTGTTAACTGGCAGCCTCCATCAGAAGCCAACGGCAAGATTACAGGTGCAGTTCACGGGCAGGCATCCGGATGGAAGGTGCCTGGTTAGCAGCAGGCTATAACCTGCAGAGCTCTGTGCACCTGTTCCATGCTTCAGTGAGCCTAGAGCTTAGCCAAGAGGTCTCTATCTTCTTTGTCAATCAGATTAATTATTTACTTCTGTAGCTAGTAAAAATATACGAAGATAGAAACTTCACTGCAGTGTGAAATTGGAGTCTGACCACAACTATCACTGGAAGTTTAAATATCTCAGTAACCTTTGCCTTCATCAGCTTGTGCTCTTCTAATAGCATACCTTCAGAAATACACCTCTGGCCCATCAGTAGTTTATTTAGGAGAATCCATCCCAGTGCTCTTTCTCATCTTTGTGTCATATTTGTGGCATGAAACAGACCTGGAGTCAGTTTGTTTAGTCCCCTGACCTAACCATAAGGAGCAAACTGTTCCTTGCCTTTGTAACTGCATCACTGCCACATATTACAGAAAACCATAATTACTGTTTCCCTTCTCTCATTTCTCTCTGGATTGCCATTTCTCAAATTCACTTCAATTTTCCTTTTATTCTCCTCCCCTCCCCAGCCTTGAGGCTTACAGCAGGTTTTATTGGCATGTAGCTTACAGTGTATGATTTGGCTTTTGTTCTCAGAATTAACTCTTACGGTGCAGAATCAGACCTTGGAAACCTGTCACTACCTGGGATCTGATGAGGCAGTTCTGCAGCCCTAAAACTAAATAGATCCCTCTGAAAAGGCACAATACTGGAGACTTTCTAATTACAATCAACTTCTAAGTAAGCTCTAAAGCCAATTCTGTCTTATTATCAGCAAGATGTTTCCTGGAGAAACAAGAGCTGGAAACTAACCCAAACCATCGTGCAGTCTGTTGGAGAGCCCAAAGCTGAGGCTCAGTGTGGCAGTGCCAGTGCGTGGGCTGAGTGCCCTCGTGTGGGGAGAGCCCCTGAGCTGGAGAAGCAGCTCATTAATTACTCACTAACTCACCTCATTCTCAGCAAAACCTACATGATGCTGTCATTCCATCCACTGGCTGGGGAATCCTTGTTTTTAACAGCTCTAATCCCCTTTTGGTGTGGGTAGGATGGATGTGAAATACTGAAGCTGCATCACTAGGCTTGCAGACTAATTAGTACAGTCACCAATTAATTCAGTGCTCTTGTGCCACTCTACTATATATATATAGTGCTTTTAACTCTCATTTTTATATATATATATATGTGTATGTATGTGTGTTGCTCCTCTTAGACAAGGGTCACCCTCTCTGCCATAGTAGTTACTGTAAATTCTGTGAATTTGGGGTGTCAGCAATATTTTCAGTTGCTTTAAAGAAGTGGAGGTCCCTCTGGAGAATGTCTCCTCTCCCTTACTGTGACCCCCAGCCTGGTGGTGGTCTGTGGGCCAAGAGAAGCAGCAGTTTGGACATGAAGTAGCTGGTGACCCACCCCTATATTGGTGCAAGGGCTGCCTTTGTGCTGGGGCTCTGTTTCTTGTATTAAGTTACCAAGCTTTGCTGTGTAATTGCAGTATATTTTAATAACAGAACATAAACTCTTCCCATACCTTTTTTTTTTACTTCTGTGACATGCAAAATAACTTCAGTTCTCTTCAGACTGTTGTCATCTTTAAGAAACTGAAAAATAATGCAATTAGTATAAATTCCTGAACACATGTTATTTAGGTGTGCATGAGAACATTTTGTTCTAATGTTAACTATCTTCTGTAAATATGAATGCTTTGAGGATGCTTTGATAGTAACAGTTTTATGTTACTTTACATTATTTGGTTTAGGTAAAGAGATGGAAATGAGGAATTTCTCCATATTCACTGGATAGTGGTCAAAAAGAATTTTGCTGTTTTAAATGGCTTTTTTTCCTCTTACTATAAACTTTTGAACAGTTTAAAATTTCAAGAGGAAGGCTCTCTAGGATGTGAATGCATTCTTAGTCTTTGAAGAAGGAAGAACACCTTTTCAGAAACCACATAAAGCATTTAGCTGTGTGGATCATACCAGTAAAAGCCAGGAGAAGGTTTGCTGTGAGCTCTAATCTTGTTATGTGTAAAGTTCTTTTGTTTTTTTTCTTTGACTAGGCTACATCATTTACTACAGCACAGATGTGAATGCTGAAATCCATGACTGGGTTATTGAACCTGTGGTGGGCAACAGGCTGACCCATCAGATCCAGGAGCTCACCCTGGACACTCCCTATTACTTCAAAATCCAGGCTCGCAACTCCAAGGGCATGGGGCCAATGTCTGAGGCAGTGCAGTTCAGAACCCCCAAAGGTAAGCTCTCACCTCCTCCTTTGCTGAATGCAGCCTCTAGAAGGGTAAGATACCAGCAGCATGCATTTTTCTGGTTAAACTGGAGAAGACAGGAAGGCAGTGGGCTTGGACTAGAATGCCATTTTCTGTTGGCTCTTGCCTGTGGTTAATCCATCTGCAGATGTTGCTCAGCTGTGGTGTTTCAGAATTCCTGGTGGGCACTTAGGGGCATCTAGTTCCTAAATGTGCTTCCTAGAAAACCAGGTTTTAGTTGCTTTAAGGTTCTAGGCGTTGCATGGCACGCTTGGCTGATGCTGGAGTGGTGGGAAGCAGCAGGCTCTGCAGCTGGTGGCCAGTGGCACAGCCACTCCTTGGTCACCTGGATGAGCTAATGGGAATCAGAGTGACATCATCAAGAGCAAATGGCATTTGTGCAGGGTCCTACACCTGGGTCAGAACAATCCCCACTATCAATCCAGGCTGGGGGATGAGATGATGGAGAGCAGCCCTGCAGAAAAGGCCTTGGGGTGCTGGTGGCTGAGAAGCTGGCCATGAGCAAACAGTGCACGCTGGCAGCCCAGAAGCACAATGGCATCCTGGGCTGCAGCAAGAGAAGCGTGGCCAGCAGAGCCAGAGAGGTGATTCTGCCACTGCACTCTGCTCTGCTCACACCTCCTCTGCAATACTGGGTCCAGTTCTGGAGCCCTCAACACAGAAAGGCCATGGAGCTGCTGGAGCAGGTGCAGAGGAGGCCACGAGAATGCTCAGGGGCTGGAACACCTCTGCTCTGAGGACAGGCTGAGGGAGCTGGGATTGTTCAGCCTGGAGAAGAGAAGGCTTCAGGGGACATACTAGTGACCTTCCAGGACCTAAAGGGAACTTCCAAGCAGGCTGCAGAGGGCCTGTTTGCAAAGGCCTGCAGTGAAAGGACAAGGGGCAATGGTTTTAAATTGGAGAGGAGTAGATTTAAACTGGACATTAGGAAGAAGTTCCTCCCCACGAGGGTGGTGGAACACTGGCCCAGGTTGCCCAGGGAGGTGGTTGAGTTCCCATCCCTGGAGGCATTGCAGGTGAGGCTTGCCAGGGCTCTGGGCAAGCTGCTCTAGTTGGGGATGTCCCTGGCCACTGCAGGGGGGTTGCACTAGATGAGCTCCAGAGGTCCCTTCCAACCCAAACCATTCTAGGATTCTATAAGAGCTGCCTGGTGATAGGGAACTAGGGAAACAGTGCCAATGCAGTACAGCTTGGGAAAAAAAGTACTCTGAGAAGTTCTGAGAGGGTTTTTTACCAGTCTTTTTTCCATTGAGTCTGGGTGATTAGAGAGCAGAGCTCTAGCTAGGCTGCTTATGCTATGTGAAACTTTACCTCTCTCTGCTTCAAGCCTTGTGATCTTTCTCTTGTTTTTTTCCTTCCCTGTGCTTGTGCCACTAGCTGAATCCTCAGATAAAATGCCTAATGATCAAGGTAAATGAAGAGCCACACATTTTCTTTTAATTCCATCCTTCACATGCCTTGTTTTCTCTGTCCATCTGCTGTTGCATTTCCTCAATGAAACAAATCATCTGCTGCTCTGACTGTAAATGAGCAAGTTCCTGTTGTGCTTTTAGTAGGGGAAGAACTGGAAGTCCTATTTGTGTTTGTGAGGAATCTAAAGTGGTAAAGAGTGACTAGAAAGAGTCAGATGTCACCTGAAGGGACCAGCAGGTTGTGGCAGAGCTGAATCATTTGGTCAGGATGAAATTGGATGAAGTGATGCTCCAGCCAGCCTCTGACCAGCAATGCAAGATCTCAGTAGATAGAGGTGGAAGATCAAACACTTCTCTAATTAGCACAAGTGCTCTTTTGTGAGCTCTGCTTCTGTAATTATTTTCATGCTAAAGGAAGGTAGGCCTGCTCTAGAAGGCTTTTTTGCAAGAGAGATTCTGCTTGTCAGCTCGTTTAGGCTCTCCTGAAGAGCACAGCATTAGCTCCTAAAAGCCTTAAGGTTGTAAAATGCTAGCTTGAAAAATGGGAGCTGTGAGTTTGCTGCATAGAATCAGAAGGTGAATGTCCCAGGGCTGTGTTTGCTTTCCTCCAAATAACCTCCAAGCACCATAAAAAGAGGAAGAATGAGTCTGAAGGGATGAGTTTAGGAGGACATTGGCAGGCAGCTTAGGCACACAACCAAATAGATCCTAAAGGGGTTGAGAATGAGCTTTTTCTTTTTTTTCTTCTTTGCTTTTCAACTTGTTACTTAGAAATTATTTATTAAACGTGCTTTTACTTTCTGTGTGCCAAAATCATGCTGGTGCCAGACAGTTCTGGAGCCAATTCCTATCCAAACTGGTGTAACAGGGCTGCTGGCTTTGGGGAAGCAGATGCTCACCATGTCCTTGGTAGTGCTCAACTGCAAGTGGAAGAAGAGAGAGGGAGATTAAAAGGGTTTGCCTAAAAGTTGCTGTTTTCTGTTCTGCACTATAACTCAGTTTTCTCATTTGTCACTATCATCCTAAAATAATATATCCCTATAGGAACAATTTGATTGGTATTTTTTATCAAGTTATATCATCTATAAATCATAAAACCCAACACTCGGGGATTATAAATCATGGCAGTAGGTTACCATGTAGAAAAGGAACAGATGAGCTGAGATGCAGAACAACCTGCCCTGTGCCAGCATCACCCAACAGCAGGATTGTGTCCTTCAGGAAACAGAGACTGGGAAGGAACAGAACTACAATGGGATTGAGTCTCTGGAGGCAAAATGGCAGTGGTTCTGTCTTTTTTCCTCTCCCCTGCTTGAATGTTTTTCTCTTTGTTGAGCACACAATATTGTTCTTTCATACACTTCAATAGCGCAGAGCTTGTATAGGGAGAAGGTAGTGGCTCTTGCCATCAGGCTACAAGGAGTTGTGCTGGCTTAGTACAAAAGCAGAGGTTAAGGTGGCTAATCTCAGTAAAACTCTCCTAAAGTAACACAAAGTGAAAATAAATTGTCTTCAGACTGACAAAAAAAACAAAACAACCAACAACAAAAAACCTACCACAACAAAAAAAACCCAACCCAACAAAACCCCCAATTTCAGGTAACTATTATCTTAAACTGTGCCTTAATATTGAAGGAAATGGGAAACCTCAACAAGAGACTAGGTGAGCTCCTGGAGAAAAGGCTGCAGAAGATGCACATGCTTGTTCAGAGCATGGCAAGGAGCAGCAAGGCTTTGTGCTCCTCTTGGAGTGGTGACTAACTGCTGGTGAGAGAGGTGATGGCTTAGTCCTGATGCCACTTGAGTGGCCAAGAGGGGCCGAGCATCTTCCTGTAAGCACTGCAGAGGAGATGAGCTCCTCAGAATTTCAAGGCTAAACCACTGGTCACTGCTTTCAGGAGGTAGATACTGAGAAGTGTAGTGCTTAGGAACCTAAGTTTTGTCATCTTTTGAAAACTGGCTTTGTATTTTGTAGTACTTTTGCCCAGAGGAGCAGCTGAGGGAACTGGGGCTGGTTAGTCCCTGGAGAAAAGAGGACTCAGGGGAGACCTTCTCACTCTTTACGACTCCCTGAAAGGAGGTTGGAGCAAGGTGGGGATTGGTCTCTTCTCCCAAGTAACAAGTGATAGGAAATGTCCTTAAGTTGTACCAGGGGAAGTTCAGAGCTCATTGTAAGCAGCAGTGCAGAGAAGGACTTGGGGGTCATGAGAGATGAAAAGCTGGATATGAGCCAGCAATGTANTTCCAACCTGCCCATTCTAGGATTCTATGAGATTGGATATTAGGAAAAAACTCTTCCCTGCAGGAGTGGTTAAGCATTGGCCCAGGCTGCCCAGGGAGTGGTGGAGTTACCATCCCTGGAGGTGCTCAAAAAGCCATGTGGATGTGGTGCTGAGAGCCATGGTTTAGTGGTGACTTGGCAGTGTTAGGTTAACAGTTGGACTTGATGATCTTAGAGGTCTTTTCCACTCTTAATGACTTGATGATCCTCTGAGTTTTGGGAGTGGGCAGGTGCTAGTGGCAGGGTCCCTGTGGTGCCACACTCCCCGAGGGCTGTGTCTAGGCAGTGCAGAGCCCATGCTAACCTGCAGCAGCTCAGTGTGTTCCAGCAACCTGAGCCCTCCTGGTGACTTTGTGTGGCTTATTATCTCCTCCATTATTTTATGTCATCTGTTAACTTCACCAGCCATTATTTTCATTTCCTTTCATGGTGATATTAAGGAGATTGAATGACTCCTGGCCAAGCAGAGGTCTTTACAGAACTCATTAAGAAATATCCTTCATGAATAACAATGCTGCAATTAGAATTCTTAACAGTTAATTAGTTGTTAATCTCATTGATATGTGCCACATTACTGTTTTGAACAAAGCATTGTCCAGGCCTCAGTAAAATGTTTTATGGCAGTCTAACTATGGTGTGTGCATAGTTAGAGCCACCAGCCCAACTGATAGGCTGACATTTAGTTTGAAATGAACCTATTTTCAGTAAAAGATGGGCAGAAGGTCTGGCACCACCTCCAAGCCATCACCTTTCCCATCACCCTGCCTGTGTGAGAGCTCCAGCTGCTGCCCTAAAAATGCATAGAGTGTCTGCTTCTCCTTTTAAAGTGGTGTCAAGTATTTTTATTCCCTTTTTCTCTCACAGCTTCTCTGGTGTTCAGACATCTCTTCAGTGATATAGAGAATTCAGCTAAGCTTTTTTTCTTTCCCCCTGTCTTTTCAGTGGAAGTGATCTGGTCATGCAGATATCAATCTATTCAAGATCAGCTGCTTAAAATACTGCTGAATTCTTTCACTGCTGCTACAAAATTATTAGCCCAGCACTTCAGAAAGAAGACATTTGCCTTAGTGTAGGATCCTCTCTAGACTGGCAGGTGCAATATTGTCTTCTTCACGATAGCCTTCTCCTGCAAGACATCTTTTCCATTATTTTAGACCGTACCTAACTGTATACATGTCACTTTCCTTCTGATTACCCTTCCTGGGACAGCAGTGTCACTGCTGGTACCTTTTGCTGGTTTTACCAATTGTCTTTATTTCCTACTGACTAATTTACAGGGTGGGACTTTAAGGTCACAATTCCCATATGTTACACATCCTTTTACCACTTAGAGTGGATTTTTAACTGATAAAAATCCTTCTTCTCCTTGTGTATCTGCTGAGTTTGCAGACTTTGGGGGGTTTGTGGGTTTGGCTTTTTGTTCATAACAGCGTAAAACTGTGCAGAGGATGATGGATTCCTCTGACAAGAGGAATGTTGTTCTTTGCATCTTACTGCACATTTCCCCTACTACAGTATTTTTATCATTCATGGTAATTTTGCATTAGTGCATTTAATGAAAGCACAGAAGCCAAGGTTTTGTCTCTTTATCTGCAGGAAGCATTCTGCTCACTCAGGAGAGGTCTTAATGTTAGAGGTGAACTTGTGACTTGATGCTTCTTGCTGTGGCAGCAAGTGATCCAAATTAGAGCTGAATGATGCAGGAGGAAGTACTTGTAGAGTGGAAAGAGGAGAGCACTTCCCCTGGTAGGTCAGCTCTTGTGTTTAGCACCTTGGAGCCCAAGAGCAGTCACTGAGGTTCACAGGGGCTGTGTGATTTGCCTCAGGTTGTAATAGCAGAGGTAACAGATTTGCTTTCTTCCATTTGTAGCCTATAAACATAAAGCTTTGGAAGGGATTAGTTTGTTTTCCTAGGTTTCAGCAGAAACATTTTCCTAGTGCTGCTTTGTCACTTGTGGCAAAGGTGAATCAGAAGAGAGCTAGGGAGAAGTTGAAAGCAAGTTTTTATGGTCAGGCAGGGACTTAATATTAGGGTTGCTGGTGCTTTTGGTCCTCCACTTATTTCCAGTCTTCCACTGTAATAGTATTAGGAAAAAACCCCAAGCTGTGTAATTCCTGTTTCAGGATGATTAACTGTCTGTACAAGGGTGGTACAGCCATTTGCCTCTGTAGCTACCTGTGTATTACTGCAAGTCATCTTTGTCTTTCTTAAAATGAATGCTAGTAGAGGCTCTTAAGCTAACTTAGGAAAATAGTAACACAGGGAGCTAATTATGAAGTAGCTCTTTTGAAGGAGTGGTTCTCTTCTTGGAGAAACACAGTTGCTGTTCAAAGCCAAATCATGTTGTAGGGGAGAGAGAAGGAGGAAGTAAGACCAATGCTCACAGTGCTTCAGAGACATTGTGGAAGAGCTGAAGTGTGTGTGTAGCTGTGTGTGTGTACACAAAATGACCACATCTGTCCCCTTTGCAGCCTCAGGATCTGCAGGGAAGGGAAGCCGCGCGCTGGACATAGGAGCAGATTACAAACCCCCCCTGGGTGGTAAGTGCTCTTGCAAAGCTTTTCCATTGCCATGCAGTGTCCCTTGGGGAGGCCATATCTGACTGAAAATACTGCACCTGTGCCAGGAACTTTGTCTCTTGATGGTGCTAGTTGCTCCCCCTCAAGAACTGGTCTCATGCTCCTGCCTGCTGTGGGGGCTCTGCCAGTGCATGCATTTACCTTTCAGCCTTGAGAAGCAGAGCTTGTCCCCAGTTTAGTTGGAAATGGCTGCTAGAGTGCACAAGTGTAAAATTAATTCAGTAAGAAGATATTAGGAAGGAAAAACACCACCATCATCTTAACTCCTTCTCCTTATTAGCACTGTGCATTGAGGAAACCTTGCCCTAAGGTAACACTCATTAGTGTTTCTTTCAGAGGAGAATGACCACTGTAGAATACTGATGCTGGCTCCTGAGATGATTGGGTCCAAGGGGATGCCTGTAGTGCTGTAGGTTTAGCAAGGGCCCAGCTTAGCTCTCCTTAGACTCTAAACTACTGTAATTTTTTTAATGGTAATTATTTGAGTAGGGTGAACATAAATTTTTATAGACTGTTAGTTGGAAATGAATCTATAAAGCATCTTAGAGATTGAACAGAAATACAATTGGCAAAAAAACCAAGCAAGCACCTCAGGTGAAGTCCTAGCAGACAAACCAAACCATCTTTCTCCTTCTGCTAACCTGAGTCTACAAGTCCATGGTTTTTTGTTTGTTTTTTTTTCTATACCATAAATAACCTCTTTTCTCCCATCTCAAACTCTTCTAGGCAGTAACAGCCCCCATGGAAGTCCTACTTCTTCCTTGGACAGCAACATGCTTCTTGTGATCATAGTGTCTGTGGGAGTGATCACCATTGTGGTAGTGGTGATCGTCGCTGTCTTCTGCACCCGTCGGACAACTTCTCACCAAAAAAAGTAAGATGTCCAGGGGCCACTTTGCCCTTTCTCACTTAATTCTCTGCTTTCATCTCTTCTTTATGATGCTTTAGAGTTTATTTCTTCTAAGGCTTGTGGGCTGTAGAAATTCTGTTCTGCCAAGAGATGAGTAATGCAGTTGGAATTGTGGTGTTCAGAAGATAACATGCATCAGGACAGCTAAGTTGTTATGCATGTGGTGATGATTATGTTCTGGTGTCTTCCCAACACCCTTGGTGCTCATGTCTCTGGGCTCCCCTGGGTTGTTGGGTGCTTCTCCAGGGATAGGTGGCTTTTCTTATGGTTCCTCTGGAGGAAATACCAAATTCTTCCTTCCAGTTTGTGGGAGGTTTCATCTTTCCCACCCTCTGTCCTTCTAAGATGCTCCCAGTGTCAGTGCAGTCTGAAAATACATTTTCTCTAATCAGAGTTTACAAATCTTGAAGAGTTGACAGGCAAACTTTTCATGTATACCTGCACTTGCCTCTCTCCAAGGAGAATTTCTTGTTTAAAATCTTTTGCTGAGCTGGATATGAGAGCCAAGGAAATCTCAGTGCCCATTTGCCTGTTTCAGCCAGTGGAAGGCAGGCTCCATCTAAGCACATGCCATTTCTTTGCCTTCCCAAGGAAACGAGCTGCCTGCAAGTCGGTCAATGGCTCCCACAAGTACAAAGGGAACTCTAAAGATGTCAAGCCTCCTGACCTTTGGATCCATCATGAAAGACTGGAGCTAAAACCCATTGATAAATCTCCAGATCCCAATCCAATCATGACAGATACCCCAATCCCTCGTAACTCCCAAGACATCACCCCAGTTGACAATTCCATGGACAGCAATATCCATCAGCGGCGGAATTCCTACAGAGGTGAGCTCTCAACCACTTGGCTATGTGTGCTGAAATCACTTTATGCACATACTGTTCAGTTGCCCTTCTGGTTTCTTGTGTTCTTATTCTCCAAGTAGTGAATTGGTTTTGTGCCTAGTTTCTAAGAGTCTCTGGAGAGGATGGATCACATCTTTTAGTGAGAAAATGGAGTGCCCAAGAGTTAAATCTTCAGTGTCCCATGGTAAATACTGGTCAGTGATCAAAAGGTCACCTAGCAAGTGTTTTGTATTAAACTGTTGAGAGACATGGGTGACATCTTTTTTCCGTGGTCAAACACACAATCAGGTTTTGGTGCTTTAACTAGCCTAGTGCTCAGCTCTTGAGGTGTGGGTGAGTGGTTAACTTGTTAACTCCAATCCAGGGTGTCTGTGACTCTTTGTTCATCCACTCATTGCCTACAGCTGCACTGCTAGAGGTTTGTGTTTGCATTGTGGCCTGGACAGTTTCTCCCACTGCCAAATAATCTTTACCTTAAGTGTCCTGTTTTCCACTTTCTAGTGAAGGATGAAAGGGCTGCTTTTATCAATTATGAGTCACAAAGCTGCTTACAAAACAGGACAGCTCAGAAATAAAGGAGAGGAGGACTGTGATCAGCTGGTATGGTATCACAGAAGACTTGCTGCAGTGGTAAATAACCTTCAGTATTTTTCCTTCAGGGCATGAGTCAGAGGATAGCATGTCCACCCTGGCAGGAAGAAGGGGGATGAGGCCCAAGATGATGATGCCTTTTGATTCTCAACCACCTCAGCGTAAGTCAACAGCTCACCTACCAGCTGGCTTCAAACTGGGAGCACCCAAACATGCTGTGTTCATACTGAATACACAGACACACACACACTCCCATACTGCCTTCCTACTGACTTCTCCTCAGGAATTCTCTCCTGTCTGCAGTGGGAACAGTGCACAGAAGGCTCCCTGAATCCCTTAGCATGAGGGCTGCCTTAGAGCAAGTTAAAAGGCAAAACTGACTAGCTGTATTTGAGCAAGCAGGAGCTGTGCTGGAAAAGTGGGAAAGAGTTGGGAATGTGTCCAAGAGTCTGTTTGTCCCAGTCTCCAGCAGTGACAATTGCAGGTGCTTTTTAGGGAGAGCCTGGGAGCCTGGCTGCTTTTTACAGTCCTTTTCCTCTGTGCTCTGCCAGTATCCAGCTGTTACACAGCAATTGGGGAGAGTTGATAAATCTGTCAGGTTCTTCTCCCCTGTTGGTTTTCTCCTCACAGCCTTTTCTGCTCCCCTCATGAGGCAGCTACTCCATCCCCATGGTCACTTTAGCTGCAATTGCCAGAACCTTCTCTAGCTTTAGAGAGGCCAGAGGTGCACACAGGACCACCAAGGTCTTACAGAGCAGGACAGAGTCTCCTTGTTCTCAAGACCTTCCTTGCTGAATGAGGTACTACATGCTGTTGGCATTTTTTTTTTGGCTGCCGTTGCATATTGAGCTAATGATAGCAGAGATCTGTCAAACATACCTCCAGAAACTCTTTTTGCTGGGTTGTGACTGCCAGCTCTGAGCTCAGCATCATGTAATTAGTTGGGATTATTTTTCTCTCAGTGATCACTGTCCATTGAAGCCATGCTGCAGTTTATCTGCCATCACTTTGTCCACTCACTCTGTCTTGTGAGGCCCTTCTGGAGTTGCTTGCCAGCAGAATAGCATCTGACTACCCTAAAGACATTAACATTATTGGCAAGACTTGAAGGTTTGCTTTCAGGTCTGGGTCACTGAGAAAGAGAATTGATTAAAACCAGTCCCAGCACTGATACCTGGGGAATCTCCTGCTTACTCTCCTCTGTCTTGAAAACTGAGCATCAAAGCCTTTCCCTTGGCTTCCTATCTGCAAGCAGCTTTCAGCCTATGAAAGAGGTTTCCCTCAGCAGTGACTTAGTGTTTTAACTTGGACAATTTAGCTGTATTATAATCATTGGTTCTCTTTATTGCCATATTTACTGTCCTGAAACTCTTGAGATTAGTGACTCAGGATTGACTTTCACAGGAGTTGTGCTTACTCTTTCCCAAATGACCATACTTGAGCACATCTGCACTGATCTTGCTCTTCCAGTGAAACATTAAAACTTAACTGCTGTCCCCAGTGCCTGGGCAGCTGTTTGTGAAGCAGATCTTGAGCAGCTGCAGCTTACAGGCCTGTGAAAAACCCAAAGCAGGATGGATTTATGCTAAAATGGGGTAGTGGCTCAGGAGCAGCTTCAGAAAGTAGCTGGAGAGAACTAAGAGAGCTGGGCTAATTGAGCCCCACATGTCTCAGAGCAAGACAATCCCCAGTTTGCTAGTCCCATAAAGTACTCTGAAGGATTCCAAAAGCCTGCAGTAGGTAGTCACTTGGCTCCACAGTGTCTTTGAGTGTGGCTAGAGCACTGATGGAGGCAGAGCAGCCTCTCCCAGGAGAAGGATGTGTGCTTTGTTATTTCTTCTCTGGGTATTTCCCTCTCAGTTAATGATGATTTGAGCAAAAGGGCTGAACTGAAATTTTGTGGAGACTTTAGAAAGACATTTTAATTGTTATTATGATATTATTTTAAGAATGAAACAGTATATTTCAATCTAATATGATGACTCTTGAGATGGCAGGGGGCTTAGCTCAACCTCTGAACACCAAGACTCACAGCCTGACTTGAGAACACAAGTAAGAAGTTAACATGAAGTGACAGAACTTCACTTTTGAGGCAAAATTACACAGTGCTTGTCTAGTTTGAGCTGTAGACTTTCCTGAGCTCTGGGTCTTGTTCAACCATGCAGCCAGGTAATTGCTTCCACCTCTTGTGTTTTAGGGGATGATTTCAGGCCAGTCCATTACATATCAGCTTTCTAACTTTTTGCTTTATTTACCTGCAGTGAGTGCTTGGTTTTCTTGCCCTTTATCTCCTCTTTCAAGTGTCCTGATGACCTGATTAGCTCAGGTGGTGAATTTTTGGCCATTTCCTTGGTTTACCACCTTTTTCATGGTTTTACAATAAGTAGTCTGATGCTCTATTGTTTTCTCCCAGTTTTGCATGTCTGAGGAAGGAGTGGAGGATGCAGTTTTCCACTAAGAATCCTAACTCTGATTAGTTTCTGAGAAGTTTGCCTGCTGTCAAATCTGGGTGTCTAACAAGGGACACTGCAGCTATTGGATTGGGATGATTCCCTGTCCCAGGCCAGGTGCTCCAACATGATGAATTCAGGCTTGTGTGACCCCATAACAAATTGAGGCTGCAGTAGAAGTGTTTTTTCTCTAAGTGAGCTACAGTGTTGGACACTCCTAGCATCAGGTAAACTCCTACAGAGCCTGTGCTGAGGTGTGTGAGTGCTCCACAGAAGCATGTGGCAGAGTAGCCCTCAGAGTATGTTACTCAGTGAGAAAGATGCTCAGCAACTGTGAGATCAGTCCCACACAGCTGAGGTAGGTGCCACAGTGGTGATAGCCACTTCAGGGAGGTGCTGTCTTGCAGTTCCCCCTCTTGATTGTACTCAAGCTGATGTGATGATGTTGTGGCAGATTCAATTGTGGCTGTGGTTTTTTTCCTTGCAGCTCTAAACACAGCTGTGGGAGCCCTTTTTGATACCAGCCCTGCTGTGTCTGCTTGTAAAGCATATCTGTTTTCCCCCTTTTTAATAGCTATTGCCTTGCCCAGGAAGAAGGCAGCAGGCACAGGCACAGCTGGCTCAGTGTGGCAGGCTAGCATGAGGCACTCAATGTCAGGAAGGATATGTGAGCTCTTCTGGTGCCTTAGGCCTTGAGATTGGTTTTGTGACTTTGTTTGACTTTTATCCTGTTTACCAAAGCTCTAAGGGCTTCCAGCTGTAGATTCCTATTTGATAGTCATTGGAAATGTTACTGTAATGTCTTTAGATACCTGTTTGCAGAAGCTCTGCAGAAAACTGGTCCATGAGGCCCTTTCTCAGCAAGAACACAGAAAGCAGGGCCATTTAGTCTGTGCCTGCAGATTCCTTCCTATGGCTTCCCCTTCTCCCCCTCCAGTGTAGCATTCAAATTTAGTTATTTACCTATTAAATACTAAATTAGGGTAATTCAGTATGTTCACTTGGAGTGTAATTTGCAGTAATGGTGTGTGCCTAGTTAGTTCCTCCTTTGACAGCTGGATTAGAAAAATTCTGGAAGGATATTAGGGAGCAAAAGGCTGTTTCTTTCTTAAGACACCACATTTCTCTTTCTGCATCATCTGAACTTTTCTTTTCCTTGAAATTTAACCAGTGCCTCATGGTGTTCATTAAGAGCTGGTGGTACAGAGTCCTGCTTTGTGCCCTGCAAAGGTGTAGGTCTGATAACCAGCAAGTGATGAGCAAAGCCCAGTAGCTTAGGCTGGGTGGCAGGGGTAGCTTTCTGGGAATGTGGCTTTTCCCTGGATCGAGTTTTCCCCACCTGCTCACTGAATTCTGTTAGGAAAGGTACACGATTTTCTATTGTGGTTGCAAAACCATAAAAGCAGTCTTTTGGATTGCTGTGCCTTCCATTGGATAGAGGCTGAAATGCTTGCTGAGATGTAGGTGTAGAGCAGTGCTTTCTACAAATAGAAGTAATTAAAACATTTAAGACTTAAGATCTTTAAGCCTCCTACCTTGCTGACATGTTGGGGAACTCCTGTTGTCTCTGATGACAGTTGCCTCTGCCTGGGTTTCTGACTGCTAAGCTTTTGTGACTAATTTCTCCTTTTTCCAGTTCCCTGCAAGACAAAAGTGGCATTTTAATCTTGCTTGAAGCTCTTAGTTGGCAATAGCTGACTTTTCACATCCCCTGGACTTAAATCTAGAACCTTCTGATTGCTCAGTGTTGGAGTTCAGTTACTCTGCATTTGCTTTCCCCCCCAGCTAGGGAGTGGTGAGAGTTTGTTTTGCTGTTACCACAAAAGGGTGAGGGCAGAGGATGATTTACAGCAAGCATAAAATTCATAAAATCTCCCAGAGGAAAAATAAAACAGCAAGATTAAAAAAAAAGAAGTGGGGAAAAAAGAAAGAGAGGGTTTTGCTTTGAGTGCAGTGGGGCAGAGCTTTCCTAAAGTCTACACAGAGGGAATGAATGGAGCCTTTGTTGCCTTACCCTGCTCTTATCATTTGTCTTGCATTGTTTAATTAACCAAAGTTACCACATTTGGTTAGAATGTTGAAGAAATTCAATGACAGCCAGAACTAGTTCTGGAATTTGAGCTCTTGTGTGAGGGCTGACATTTACAGCACAGTGTGAAATATGTGAAGCTCTAAAGGGAGCTGAACTTTTATTTTCCTCAAGTGTGACAGAAAGTGCTTGAAAGATCCAGCCAAGAGAGATGTACTTTCTGCAGAGGGAAATAGAGAGCTCTGCCTCTCCTGGAGGCTATGTGTCTTGGCACAAAGGGAGCTAAAGTGCTGGAGGAGAGTTGGAAAATCGGCATGAAAAGATGTCGTTTGCAGTGTCACTGCATGTCTGCAGAGCACTTGACTCCCCTGCTCAGTGGCTCTGGGGGAGAAGGGAGGGATGTGGTGCCTTTCAGTACATGTGCATGCTTGTCTGGATGGTAAGTGTTTTTTCTGTCTTGTGTTCATTCACAGCTGTGATTAGTGCCCATCCCATCCATTCACTCGATAACCCTCACCATCATTTCCACTCCGGCAGCCTCGCTTCTCCAACTCGCAGCTATCTCCATCACCAGGTCAACCCGTGGCCCATTGGCACATCCATGTCCCATTCAGACAGGGCCAATTCCACAGGTGAGACATAAATCAGCTTGTAAAGGAACAATGAGTGCAACACGTGGCAATCAAAGCCTGAAACTTCACTTGGTTAGTGTCCATCATGGTGTTCCACGAGAGGCAGAGCAATGGGTTTCAGTACAGACAAAATCTTGGATAGGTTGAATTTTCTGTCTTGTGTAGATCAGATCCTTGAGATTTGTGATGATGTCCTTGGAAAAAGAGGCTCAGTGTTTCATAAACAGCTTCAAATAGGAAGATTCCTTATTCTGAAGCCTTCAGCCCAGGAGTCTGAAACATCAAATTCAGTCTGAGCTACTTAATATAACTTTTTTCCTCATTAGTTGTGTTTAAAACAGAGTGAGGATGAAAGTCCAGACTTTGTTACTGAGACCTAACCTTCCTGAAGCACACAAAAAGCTCTGGTGATACCTATACAGCATTTCCAGGCTTGAGGCAGAATCATTTGCAATAGCTTTCAGCATGTCTCCAGTGCTCTGCAAAAATCCTGAAGCAAGAGTGTTGCTAAACTGCACATAGGTGACATCTTGAGCTGCAGTCAATTCTGAGCTTCTCTAGTTTAAGGTCTACATTTTAATGAAGGTACCACAGCCAGCAGTGTTTGTTTCCTGTTTCCTTATGAAAACAACTCATGACTCTGCAGATACAGAGGCAGATGATCAGTCAGAGGCAGAGTTGTCCCTTGTTCTGAGCGCTGAGGTGACAGCTCTCACCATGCAGATCTTTTCCTGCCTGTGGTCCGAGTAGGATCACAGTGCCCTAAATTCAAGATACCATCTCCTTGTTCTCTTAGATCAAGGTGAAGCCTGCTGCAGACTAACAAACACAGCCTGAAAGCAAGTGAAGAGATTTCAGGTCTAGCTCAGAAGAAAATGTGGCACTTCTGTATGCACCACAGTGATGTATGCTTAATGTATACCTGTTTAAGAATGCCAACACTCTGGAATACTCCAGGGTGAAATGAGAATGAAGATTTGGGTTCCATGCTGGCTTCTGAGGCCTTAATAGCTGTTTCAGTGCAGAAGTGCTGATTTGGTATTGTGCCTGTGGAATCCTTCAGTTCTTAAGCTTATTTTACTCTTAGACAGCCATTACCTTTCACCTTCCAACACACGAGTGATTTGCAACACAGATCTGTGAAGTCACTTTTTAGCTTGTACTAGTGACCTAGGGCAAGGTGCTGGCAAGCACTGCTCTTTGGTTTCCACCTAGCCACAGAGACCATTGCTGTAAAAGGAACTAAACCACTTTTTTTTGGGGGGGTGTCTGTTGCAGAATCTGTTCGAAACACCCCGAGCACAGACACCATGCCAGCTTCCTCGTCTCAGGCGTGCGCTGACCACCAGGAGCCTGAAAGCACCACAAGCTCTTACCTGGCCAACACCCAGGAGGAGGATGGGGCTCAGAACCTCCCTACAGCACATGTCCGTCCTTCCCACCCCCTCAAGAGCTTTGCAGTGCCAGCAGTTCCACCAGCTGCTTCTGCCTATGACCCTGCCTTGCCAAGCACACCCTTACTGACCCAGCAAGGTAAGCAGGGGCAGAACTGGCAAGGGAGATACTAAGAAGAATGAGAGAAGCTTCCCGAGGGGTGGGGGTAGAGTTGGGCATCAAAGGAAAGATGCCAAAGGTTGGGGTGACTTTGGTTGGGGTGACTTTCAAGGCCCTTTCATGTACACAGATAAAGGAGATAACACTCTGTAATTGGAAGTATTTCATTTTCTTCTAATAGAATCCTTTTGATTCTCCTCCTTTCTAAGAGCTTCCTGACTAGGCAAAAAAACCTTAATGAACTGAGGCAAAACTGTCTAACAAATTTCTTTTAAGCTCCTAACCATCCAGTTCACTCGGTGAAGACTGCGTCGATCGGGACCTTAGGAAGAACTCGACCTCCTATGCCAGTGGTGGTTCCCAGTGCCCCTGATGTGCAGGAGACCACCAGGATGCTGGAGGACTCGGAAAGCGTAGGTACTCTTACACTACCAGTGACTTCCTCTGGCAGTGCTTACCAAACTGTGCTCAATCTCTTTGTAAGATACTTGGAAACTTCAGGAATGTCTGTGCTGAGCCTTTCCAAAGGCTAATGAGGCTGCTGATTTCACTGCTGTTGGACTACCAGGTGCAGCCTGGCTTGCTTTCTGAGCTGAGAGAGTGGAGAGGGTTTGGAGACCTTCTCCAAGAACATAAGGGATTGAAAGCTACAGAGTACTAGGAAAGTCTTGGTCATCTTAGAAAAGAGGTTGAGATCACAGAATCATTAAGGTTGGAAGAGACCTCTAAGAACATCAAGTCCAGCCATCTACTTATGACTACCATGCCACTAAAGCATGGCCCTAACTAGATCATGGTATCTCATGCATTGATAACAGGATGATGATAGCTGTTAGCTAGGCAGTTGAGGCTCAGAATGGGAGTGTGATTTCAGCAAGCCTAATGAGTCTCAAAATAGTTTTGTTATAGTGATTCCTTTGACCTTTTTTTCCCAATTAAGCTGGGAAGATTTTTCTCAACAGTCTACTTTGGTTCAAAGGAAGCTATTATCTTGAAGCAGGAATTGGTACAAGGAAAAACAGATAAGATGATCAGTGTCTTAAAAAAACAGTGAAACCATGAATCACTATTGCATAAAGACCTGCACTTAAAATAGAGTTGCTTCAAGTTATGAATTCCTGTAACTGTCAATAGCTTATTCATCAGTCAGGGACACAATCTGCAGCATAATCACTGAGCAGTTCTCCTTCTTTCTTGCCCTCTGAGCAAGTCACCTTGTCAGTAACCCTTTCCATCTCCCCCAGAACTATGAACCGGATGAGCTGACCAAAGAGATGGCCCACCTGGAAGGACTTATGAAGGACCTTAATGCCATCACTACAGCATGACCACCTTCACCAGGACATGACTCCAGAGAGTTTCACAAGTCTTGGGGACTCAGCCTTGGAAGACAAGGAATTGTACAGAGGAAAAAAAAAGAAAAGAAAAGAAAAGGAAAAAAAAAGAAGACCACTGCAGCTGGTCAAAAGGAGGTGACCTCGCCTGTTAGTGTCCTGCAGTGCCATCACTGCCATGGGTAATTCCATTTACCTGCAGAGACCATGCAGGCTGGGATGCAGCAGGCTGAAATCCAGCATCTAGACTAAAGGAAAAAAAAACAAAACCAACAAAAAAAAAACCCTAAAAAAAGTGGACTTCCCAGTTTCTTTTCTGGTCAGGTTTTGTCTTGGTGGTGTGATTGCCCTGCCTTTTCAGTGTTGGACATTGGCATTTATGTACAATTTGAGTTGTGTTTTTATTTTATCTTTTTTTTTATATATAAAAAGGAAGAAAAAGAATTGTAATAAAAAAAACAACACTAAAAAAAAAAAGGAGAAACTGTTTGTTTTCCCCAGCTTAGAACTGAGGTCTGACTGCTTGTTCTATTGTGTATGAAAATCCCTTGCCAGCGTGGGTTGGTCTGTTTTGGTTTTATTCTGTGTTATGGTTCCGTCCCCTCCTGGCAGTTAATCCATGGCCTTTTGGGATGCTGCACTGCTCTTTGTAAGCTTTTTTTATTATTATTATTTTTATATTATAATTATTAAAGGCCTGACTTTCTCCTCTCATCACTGTGAGATTACCAGTCTGTTTGAATCAAGATGTCATTTGAAAGGCTTTGTTTGTCGCTTCTTTGTGCCGTTGCAATAGTTTGAGTGGGGAAAAGTTAGATGGGGAAAAGGGGAGGGGATCCCCAGGGGAGAGATTCCCAGGGGGGGTTCAGTATTGTTTGTTGTTTTCCTGTTGTCTTTCTACACTGACTCAAAAGACTGAAGGAAATGAAAGCATCTTCTGTAAAGTCCTTCCTTGTAGCATCAGCATCCGCTGTGTCTGACTTGCAGTGAGAGTCTCATTGAGAAGCATTAGAAGACAACTCCTCCTGTCAGGTAGGGTTCCTTAGGTGTAGAGGACACCATGGCTTCTTTTGGCAACAGTGCTTGGGGTTTCTTTGTTGTTAGGCTAAAGATGAGCTCTCCTTCAGCCTGGAGAGCTCAGCCCAGGCAGCAGTGCATGACACTTCTCTGCTTAGGTTTGAGCTTCCCTGGGACCTCCCACAAGCAGAGAACTGTGCACCTAATCTCATCAGCAACAATCCATATCCTACCTTGGGAAACACTAGCTGCCACAGTGCAATTTCTCTAGCCCAGGCCATTTGAACAAGAATCCTTCAGGATTGTTCAGACATAAGCAAGGCAAAACAAATGTGCTTTTTTACTTTTCAAAAGAAAAACAAAACCAGTATTAGTGACTCAGGTGCTGTTGACATATCTGTCTAGAAAGGAAGGGAAGTTGAAAGAGAACTATCTGAGGGGAAGGAAAAGGGTTCATTCTTTTCTCCTTGTATGATGGCCTGGCTCTGCCAGGAGGAATGACATGAAAAGAGGGACTGTATTTTAGTAAAAACAAGAAAACCAGTACCCTACTAAGCTGCCTAGCAGTTTCCCTTTGAAGATGAAAGGACTCTCAGAGCTTACTGCAGATTCAGCTGGAGAAGCTGTTCCTGCTGAGCAGTTGGCTGTGTGCTCTCGGATGGAGGACATGCAGGTAGCAGGCACTGCAGGTGCCACAGGGCTTCTGCCAGGTGGCTGATCCTGGGGGGACAGCAGCAGGAAACACTGCAATCTGCTTCAGTTGCAAGGAGAGAAACCCAAACTGAACCCAAGAAGTGTGCTTCATTTCTTTATCCGTTTGGGCCCTTTTGCTAGTCCCTGTCAGGAAGGGAAGGGAGAGCCAGCAGGGCTTTGAGTTGCAGTGTTCCTCCCTTTCTTTTCCTGGGCTCTTTGTGTTGCCATTTGTAGGACAGTTGCTGGATTTATTTATTATTTGAAGGGGGAGGGGAAAGGAAATCAAAGGAATTGGAGCACCATGGGCCACCTGGATAATTGATGTTTGGACTTGGAATCAATACAATTCAGGGCAAAAATAAAGCTACAGAATATGTATTTAAAAATAATAAACTCCACCCCCTGTGCTGGAAGGAGGAGGGGGTGGATGTTTTCCTTTGCCTATTTTTTACCTATACCCAAAGAAATGCCATCCTACAGACACAGTATTGTTAGCTGGTGGGTCTTTGTGAATATTCCTTATGTCTAACACCATGAATGTTAATATTGTCATTGAATTTGGGGAGGGGGAATATTTTTAATGATAAAACAACTGTTCAAAGTTGGTTTTTTAAGGTTAAACTAAAAAAGAAAAGAAAAAACATTTATTCAATTCAGTGTACAATCTGTATTGCACTTTTTTCCACATTTTAATGCTATGTTTTCTTACCTAGCCTGTGATTTTCAATTTGGAACATTGTGTAGCCTTGTAGTGTCATAGACAAGCTGTTCAGTGACAGCTTCCCTCAGAGACATTTGGGGAAAAAAACCCAACCAAACCTGTATATTGGTTTATGATTCTCATGTAGAAGGATTTTGAGGACTGCTGTAGATGTCTACCTTTCTGTACAATATTATTTTTTGCTTTTCTGTAGTATTTGCTGTATACTCTATGGCTTTTTTTTAATAACTTCATGTTGATTATTTTGTATTGGACATCCAATACACTTTTTTTAATCCAGTCGAATTTTGGTCTGCTTGGAGAGTTTGTTCTCTTTTTCATTATTCCTATACCTTTTTTTGGTGACTTAGGTTTGGAATTCTACTTGCCCTTTTTTGTGGGCAAAGGCAGTGCAGGACAAGTGACACTAGAGGGCAGCGATGCCTTGCTGGTGAAGGAAGCTGCAGCGCGAACCCCCAGCCTGTTCCTGCACCAGAAGAAATTCCTTCTCTGCAGCCTAGGTGAAGGAGCCTGACATTAGTGATGTTTTTGCCTTAGGAGCAGTTCAGTAAAAACTCCAGCTACTAACTCACTCTAGGTTTCTTCATGCCTAGCTGTGGTTTTCCTTGAAGGTCTGGCTTCCAACATGGAATCACAGAATCATTAAGGTTGGAAGAGACCTCTAAGCTCATCAAGTCCAACCATACCTGTCACCCCCATGCCACTAAACCACCTCCCTAAGTAGCACAGCTATAGGTTTCTTAAACCCCTCCAGGGATGGTGACTCCAGCACCTCCCTGGGCAGCCTGGGCCAAGACTTAACAACCCTTTCAGGGAAGAAATTCCTCCTGACATCCAATCTAAACCTCCCCTGGTGCAACTTGAGGCCATTTCCTCTTGTCCTCTCACTGGTAACCTGGGAGAAGAGACCTACCCCCAGCTCATGCCAGTCTCCTTTCAGGTAGTTGTAGAGAGTGAGAAGGTCTCCCCTGAGCCTCCTCTTCTCCAGACTGACCAACCCCAGTTCCCTCAGCTGCTACTCCTCCCATAAGACTTGTGCCCTAAACCCCTCACCACCTTTGCTGTCCTTCTCCCAGGCCAGCCCTGGTTACCTTGTCCTGCAGCAGCCCCATGGCTATGAAGGCTGGGAGAATTCAACAAGACATGCTAGAGATATAGCAATAAAATCATCACACTTTAGCTTAATGCAGATCAGCAGTACTCACCCCTAGCAGGTTCCAGGCAAGGGAAAACTGGAGTGTCACAGGCTCCTCTACCTGAAGGTTTTGCTGTGTCCCTTTCTTCCTTCTTTTAGGCTGGCTGCCAGTGCCTCCACCTCCTACAATGTCACTATTCTGTCAAGAAGGGCTGAGGTCTTCTCTCCTGGGCTGCAAACCTGAGGGGAAAAGAAAGAGCAACTCCATTTGTAAGCTCAGTCACTATTCCTGGCTGGCAGAGCCTCTGCAGACACAGCTGGGACCTTCAAATGTGTGGACCTGACTTCAGGCTTTCCCCCCCCACCCCAGGACCCTTTCACAGGGAGCATGGAGCTTCTGCCAGAGCTCAGCCTCTTAAGGGCACTACCAGTGTAGATACCCAGGTCCCAGCTGGCAGCAGGAGAAGGGGGCCTGGGGTGGGGGCACCCAGCACCATCAGGAGGGGGTTTGAAAGACACATGGGTTTGTCCCTGGGCTCAGTAGATCCTGGCTGTCATCAGACACATGCCCTGGTCAGGGAGGGGGTTCCCCAGTGAATGAGGAAACCAGCCATGGCTGTAGCTAACATCCCTGTCCTGCTCAGCATCCCTCCCAGAGCCAGCCAGGCATCCCTCCACGCGAGGAAAACACCAGACCCCATTTCTGCTCTGAGGGCACCATCACCATGGCAACAGCATCCACTGCATCTGGCCAAGCTCTCTGCTGAGGATGGATAGTGAGGCCATGGCAGCTTCCCTCCTGCACAGGGGTTTCCCTGCCAGCTGCTACTGCTTTACTGAGGCACAGTCCCAATCCTGCACCTTATCCATCTCCTGTCTTCAGTGAGAATTTGGAACCTTGTGACTAAAAAGAACCAAACCCTGTCACTGGAGAAGGACACTGAGGTATTGACAGCGAGCAGCTGCAGGGTAATCTTCCCCAGTGACTCTACACCACTCCCTGATGCCATCAGTAATCCCTCTGCCAGCACCCCTCAACCTCAAGGGATGCCCCTGGGTTACCCTGTGCAGGGGTGTCACTGCTGTGCCCTAGGAAGAGCCACCCTGCCAAGCCCAGGGAGCAGGATTCCCCCCTCCTCCCCCAGCAGCCAGACCATATCTTGTCCACCTCAGCCTAGCTATTCTCCCTTTCATCTTCCTCTGCCTGGCTGCTTTTGCTCCTCTGAAGCAAACCAAAGGTTATGGTATTTTTCCATCCTCTTCTGAAGAAGCCTGTAGCCCTCACAACAGCTCCATGCCCTGGAGACCAGGTGCAGCCTCACAAGGAGGTGCTTCCCAGGGGCTCCCTTGCCTGCATTCCCTCCCAGACCCTACAGCATTTGCTGGCCTCACTTGCCCAGCTTTGGGCACCAGCACAGATAACCAGGGAGGTTCTTCCCAGCCCCAGCTGCCTGTGCTCCCCAAGCTGTTCATATATGACCTCCAGCAGCCAACTGCTGTGACAGGCTCAGCAGCACACAGGGTTACTGAGCTGAGGCCACCTCAGCCCCAGGTGGGATCAGCCATAGCTGGAAAGGGAGAAAACCCCATCCTGCTGCAGCTGCTGCTAGGTGTGCAGGGAAGGTGAGAACCTGAAAGGACAAAGCACCCCCAGGCATAGGGCTAAGGGTGGGAAACACTGCCCAGTCCTAGCCCCAAACCTGCCCAGTTACCAGCACATGGAACCTTCCAGACCCTTTTACTCTAACCATGGCCCCATGCCCACCCCTGAGTGGAGGGCAGGGACAAAGTCCCCCAGTGTGGACTAGGAGCACAGAGCCAGGGTTCAGCCTTTCCCCCCAGCAGCCTCTAAGAACTGGACTTCAGAGCATGAGCCACCCCAAAATCCCCCTCACCCCTCTTACCTAGCCAGACATGGAGGAAGCTGCTGCTTGCTGTGAGGAGCTGGAGGCTGTGAGAACCAGCCCATGCCCACCCTGCCCCAGGTGCTGTCCATCTCCACCCCCAGGGTGAAGGCCCCTTCCCAGCTGCAGGGCATCAGCCTGAGTGTCCAACCCAGTGCTGCTCATCACTGTGGGCTAATTCTGGCCACCTGCTTGGGCTTTGTTTGCCAGAGCAGCCTGGCTCATTAGCGAGGAGCTGGGTGCAGTAGAGTTTTAATAGGATGAGCGTGGGAGTTGGGACAGCCCTTTCCAAGCAGGGTTCCCTTAGGCACTGTGTGATGAGCCAACAAGATCCTGTAAGCATCCTTGATTCCAGCAAGCAAACAACACCATGACAAACTAGAGATGGATGCTGAGTCCCCAGTGCTCATGACTCAGGGGCTCTCACAGGATCTTCTCAAGTCCCCAAGGCTGCTGTCTGCCTGTTTTCATCCTCCTTGAAGTAAATTCATACACTTGAACCAAAGCCTATGATTTTGGAGAGCATTTTGCTGGAGTCAGAGAAGACCAAAAGTGTGTGTTGTGTCCATGCACAAGTGCCTGCAGGTCTCCCTGTTCATCCCTGGGGGATCTGCAGCTCCTATACATGCTCTCACCATGGAGCTATGGAATCACACTTGAGCCTTCATGGTAAAGCTCGTTCAAAACTACCCATGAAGCATCTCTGTAGAGCTAAGTATGTATGTTCTCAGCTGCCATAGCTTTTCCAGGAGCACAAGACTTACTTACAGTAGCATGAAACACCAAGTTGTCCTGGTACTAAATCTTTGCCACAAGCCATGAGCTGCAAAGAGAAGGAGCCTGAGGCACCAGGGAGAAGGTTCATAATCCATTAGGAACACCATTCCTGTCTGGAAGTGCAGCCCTGAGCTACAGATGTCGTTCAGGCCAGCAATGTCCTTTCCCCCAGCAGTGTCCCATTCCCAGGCTGGCCATGGCAGAGGCCTGTGTTCCTGACAAGACTCCTCCAAGGGAAGCAGAAATGCTTACAGAGGAGCAGCACTGAAGCCCTGGCCTCTAGTTTTCCTCCCATTGCTAAGAGCAAGAAGTCACTCCCAAGTCTGCTAGGTCGTTCTGACTCTGGTGGCTTTGCTCCAGCAATGCCAGGATGTGCTGATCCCCATGCTGGGTGAGCTCCCTTTTCCCAGGTGGCAGTTTTCAGGATGGTGAGGCAGCTGGGTCAACTGGAGCATCAGCAAGAAGCAGTTCCCACCTCCAGCTCCTCCTGCTCTCTGCTGAGGCAGCCCAAGGGCTGGAGTGGCCCACAGGGTGCAGCCGAGCGGCAAGGCAGCGCCGAGCCTCTGCAGAGAGGAGCTGACAGTGATGGGCATGCACAAGGCTGGAGATGACAGCATCCCTTGGCCACAGCGGGTGGCCAGGACACCCTGAGAGCCAACACTGGGGCTGGGGAGGGCAGCTGGCCATGGCCACAGCCCTGGGACAGAGCTGCAGTGGCAGGGAGCATACCTGCTCTTCCAGAGAGGCTGCTGTGAGCCCAGCCATGGCCAGCACAGCTGAAGAAAGTGGGGGTGTATAGAAACATAAAATAAAAGGGAAGAGAGGAAAAATGACCCTGGAGAGCTCTCTAATTTGCAGCACAGCCAGGGAGAGCAGCTTCCCCGAGAGGGGAAGGAGTTTAGACATGTGGCACCGGGAGATGCTGTTAACACCTTCCTGCCCAGCACTACAGGACAGCTTCAGGCAGCTCCCAGTCCCTCCTCTGCAGGGAGGGCAGGGCATACACCAAGAGTGGAGAGAGTTAAGGGTGTATGAAGAAAAGTGTGACCAGCAGGTCAAGGGAGGTTGTCCTCCACCTTCAATCTGCCCTAGTCAGTCCAGGTCCAGTTCTGGGCTCCCCAGGTCAAGCAGGACAAGGAATTACTGGAGAGAGCCCAGCAGAGGCTCCAAAGATGCTGAGGGCACTGGAGCAGCTCTGGGAGGAGGAGAGGCTGAGACCCCTGGGGCTGCTTAGCCTGGAGAAGAGCAGAGTCAGAGGGGAGCTGCTCCATGCTGAGGAAGAGCTAAAGTCTGAGAGCAAGAGGCTGGGGCCACACTCTGCTCAGTGGTGCCCAGGGCCAGGCCAAGGGGCAATGGGCACAAACTGGAACCCAGGAGGTTCCACCTAAGGAAAAAAACCTATTTGCTGTGAGGATTCAGAGCCCTGGCTCAGGCTGCCCAGAGAGCTTGTGGAGTCTCCTTCTCAGGAGAGATTCCAAACCCAGCTGGAGGTGATCCTGGGCAAGCAGCTCTGTGTGACTTTGCTTTAGCAGGGAGGTTGGACTGGATGGTTCCCAGAGGTCCCTTCCAACCCCTACCCTGCTGGGATTCTGGTATTTCTGGAGAAGGTGGCTGGCCCCACACACACAAGGTAGGAGAGCTGGGTCCTGCAGTGCCCATGCCAACAAGAAGACACTCAGTCTGTGTCCTACAAAAGGCCTGCCAATTGCTGGGCTAAAGCTCCCATTTTACCTGACCATGCTGTTGTTTCTCCTCCATTAAAATAAAAGAGCATCTGCCTCTTCTGAGAGATTTCAGTCAATGTCTTCTCTAATCAGGTGCCTGCTAAAAGGTGGACTTGAGCAAAAGAGCCACTGCTGGTGATTAGGGTCAGCTGGGAGCTGGAGGCTGAAAGGCACCTGCTTTGCAATGCCTTCTTCAAGGAAAATCAATCTGCTCTCCTGCAGCTGTTAAGTGGCAGAACCAAGTTAGGATTTTCTTCCCTTAACTTGCCAATAGCAGATGGCACCATATTCAGCTCCATTAAAATCAGAGCCTAAAGTGGGGCTTGGGCACAGTCTTGGTGTGCTGGAATTAGTGAGGCAACATGTCTGAGGCCTCTGAAAATGCTGTGACAAAACCCATGGGCACATACTCACATGTTAAATTCACTCCCTTTTTATCCACAGGGACAAAGCAGGCAGAGAGGGGCTATGCTGGAGACATCTTGCCCATCCAGACAGCATTCCCCCCTGGATTGCTGGGAGCAAAGACAGGGTGGAGGACACTGGAAAGGCCCCAGCACTGTGTAGGTTCTGAGCATAGCCCAGCCCTGGGTAGGCCAGACCCTCAGCTCCCTCACAGCTTCACTGAGATGCTGCTAGCAGGGTAATCAGGGATAGTGGCACTGAGAGCAGACAGCTCATGTTGATGACAGGCTCATCCTGCCCAACACCTTCAACAGGGAAAACACTTGGGACCTCAGCCTGATAGTGTCTGTGGAAAACCAGGTGGTGCTCAGCTGTGGCTTGGGGCCAGGCTCTTGGGATGTCCCACGGTCCCCACTTTGGTCCTTCCTGCCAGAAAAGCAGTGTTCAGCCAAGGCCACACCTCTGTAAGGAGAGGGCTACAAGTGCTCACAATATGCCTAAGTGGCTTGAGCTCATTTCTGCAGCTTTCTCACTGTAGGCTTCAGCTCAGAACCCAAACTGGCTGTAGGTCATAGCCTGGCTGAGGGGCCACAGGCACCCCCCCACAAAACTTGGCATCACCAACTGAGCATTTCTCTGGGTGGGGAGAGGGAGACATGTGCCCAAGGAACTGCAGGGCTGATGAAAAGCAGCTGCAAAACCCACCTCTGTCTCCTGAGGGCAAACTCACACTGCATCTTTCCCTGCCCTGCTTTTCTTCCCCAGTGCTGAGGGGAATTACTGAGCCCTGGCTACCCACACCCCTGCTCACAGGCCACCTGTCAGGCACCTCAGCCAGAGAAGCAGGGGAGGGTTTGCAGGGGGGTAGTGGTGCATCAGGAGGGACTCTAGGATGTTAAAGTGCCACCAGCAAAAATGGCCCCTTTGTCTATGCTAGTTCATCCCAGTTCTGGGTCTATCCCTTGCAGCTATCACCCTGGTCCCACTCTTGTGCAGCACTGCCCAACCAGCCTGGAGGAGGGAATTGGCACTGGAGCAGAACATGGCACTGGGTTCTCAGGCTCCTGGTATGGGCTGGCCTCTTCTCCTGGGCCTCACATGGTACAGATGCCCCAACTGAACCTCTCAGGGGCTTGGAGAGGTGGCTGCCACCCAGCAGTGCTGGGCAGGAAGAATTACCTTCAAGGGAAAGATCTTGCCTCCTCAGGTGCTGGAGCTACACTGGTGGCAGCAGCTGCTCTCTCCAGCTCACTAGAGGTGAAGGTGTAACACTGTCCTTGCCTATGAGAAGCAGAAACTCCTGGTCAACCTTTCAGTCCAAGCATTATGTATTCTTGGCTGTGAAACAAAGGACATGAGGCCACACAGCTCCTGGGTGAGCTGCTGAGCCACATCATCCATTTTGTGCATACTTCCTCCAGTGGGTTTGGACAAAGACTCCAAGAGGGTTCCACAGGAGTGAAATGAAAACTAAGAGCTGAGGCTAGTTTTACCTTCCTAAGACACATCAGGTCCTGACCTTGGCATCATCATCCAGCTTAGGCTGAGAGCTCCAAAAGGCTACTTCCTTCCTCTCATTTGTTGTCTGCTCCTGTGACATTCCCTATTCCAAGCTGGCAGTGTTTGTGGCCTGTGGTAAGGCTCCTTGGATTCTTCTCTGAGGATCCCTGGCCAGCCAGAGTTTCCATGTCTGCCATTGAGGTGAAGGATTTTCATGAGCACGTTTGCAAAACAACTCCCTACCAGATTTCTCCTTTGTGCTCCTAAAAATTCAAGTTTTCAACTTGTACTGTCAACAGCTTAATACCAACTACCTACATGAGTAGTGTTCTTACAAGAACTTACATAAGTAGTTCTTACATGAGGGGTGGAGATGTGGCAGCAGCCAAACACACTGCTAAAGCTCTAAAGAGACCAGGAAAACACAGACAAGGAAGCAAGACAAAACCCCTACATCCTCTCCTCTCTGGGCAACAAGAGAGTGATTGAAATACACAAGGGGTTTTTTTTTTGGTCTTCAAACCTCATCTAATGTTGCCTGAAGTTCAACACTCAAAGCAGACAGCAAGTCAGAGGGATGGGTTTTCACATTTTTATTTACTAAGGTTTTTATTGTGTCTTTTATATTGCAAACCCCACCCCTAGAACTCTTCCCTCCCTTCCCCCCCAAAATAAACAACAAAAAATAACAATAATAATAAATACTAGTTCCACCTACTGAGACAAGCCTAGTGTTGACTGGGGTCCAGTCAGAAGAACTCAAATATTGCCTACTGCACTGCTAAGAATTGGGACAAATCAAAGCAAGATCCCCGGGACAAACAAAGGAAGCCAACTGCAGAAGGATGGTCCCCAGCCTGGTGGATGGAACACATGCCTACCAGAGACAGCCCTCAGGGTGCTTCTGGGCACCTCCAGTTGTCTGAGTGTCCACAGGGGTTGTTGAGATTCAAGTAGCAATGCAGCAGTCCCAGGACAGTCACCAACGAGGGCTTGGCATTGCTGAGCTCAAGAGCTCTCCCACCTGCTTGTGTTAGATACCCCTGACCCAAGGAGCTTTGCTCCCAACCTCCTGAGATGCTCATTCCTAGGGGCCCTCTAGCATATGGGGGGAAAACAAGAGAAAAAACCCAAAAGGTTGTTAAAACAAATATCAAACTTCAAAAGGATATTGTGAGTCTTCCTTCTAGGAACTGCCTCATAGCTACGAAAAATATGAGAGGCTCAGTGTGTCTGCTTCACTCCCATCAACTGATGAACCTGTACAGAGCTGGAAAAGCAGGAGCTATAGATTATAATCATCACCTCCCAATCAGTCCTAACAGGAGGGTCAAAACTGACATGGATTGGAAAACTAGGATATATATATAAATCTATGTGTGTGTGTGTGTGTGTGTGTGCTTACATATGTGCATAAATAGACTACATATGTGTGTAACTGTATAGGATATATATAAAAGCATGTGTGTATATAGAGAGATATATAAAATCTATGTGCACACATACACACACACACACACATCCCTCCCACCACACACACTCACACATACAGAGTTGTATGGAGCTAGTAGAAAAAAAACCAAACCAAACAAAACCATTTCTAGAGTTCCCCTGACCCTTTAAGGAAGACCAAAGCTGATTACATCTGAATTCTGAGCCACCAAAGCACGTTGAAGCAGGAGTGCCCAGGAATGCTTGCAGCAACATTCATGATACAGGCACATGGCAAGAGTTTTGCAAAGAATTCGGTATAAAAAACTGTCAGCCAGTGTTTTGGGAGAGAGGTGGGGCTGGGAGAGGAGGTAAGAGAGGGAGTTCTGTGGACCTGTATTGTTAGTGTGGTAACAGGAAGGTTTTTTGGCACTGCTGCATCAAGTCCTGCTTTCCCTCGGAGGGCTGGAGAAGCCCCGTGAGAGCTGGAAACAGAGGGAGGCTGGAGATGTGTTTCTAACCTGTGTTAGAAAAGTTGAGCACCTGACTCTTTCCAGGGAGGTGGCTGGAGACACCTCTTGGCCTAAGGAAAAAAAAAACAAACAAAAGAAAGGATCAAAGGAAAAGAATTGGGTCAATGATTGGACTTGATGATCTTAGAGGTCTTTTCCAACCTTCATGATTCTCTGAGTCTATGAAAAGGAGACATTTGCTGGAGAGGTAAAAGGCTGTAGCTTCTCAGTGCTCTATGCACCCAATGGCCCCTTACTCTCTCTTCTTCCCATTTTGACTGCCTTAAATCAGGGGAGCCCAAAAACTCCAGCTCAAGGTGCCTGCCAGGCCCCAGATGTGTCCAGTGATGCTGCAACTGCAGGAGGAGACCAAAGCCAATCAGGTGCAGGCTGTTATTGCTGGTGAAATCAAGCAGATGATTTCAATTCCCCCATCAGAGGAGAAGCATGGACCATGGCTGGCCGAATTTCTGGTCTAATCTGGTTTAATGCTATCAGCATCATTGCAAATCTGGAGGATTCTTGTCTGGGCACCAGTACTACCCTGGGTGCCTCAAGGCTCAAACTCCCCTGGGCTAAGGAGGAAGAGAGCTGGGGTGGCTGCACCCCACTTTTCAATCTTCTGCTAACCAGCTGTCTTCAAAGCAGTCAGCCCATGGACACTGAGACATTAACGTGAGAGAGGGAAGGCTAAAGGACTGACTGCCTTTTCTTTTCATCCCTCTCCTTGCTTTGTACACCCCAAACTGGAAGGCAGCACATATGCTTTCCAAACCATGGAGAGGTTGAAGCTTGGGTTCTTCTGCTGGCTGAGGCGAGCTGCCTGGTGTGCTGGCAGAGAGACAGGACTTCTCCCACAACCCATATCCACAGCTCCTACAAAAATCCACAGGGGATATTCGCTGCCCTCCTCGTGTCTTACAAGGGATTGCTGCTTCTTCCCACTAGAGCATCAGTGGAATGAGACAAGCATCTGAGGTCAGGCCTCTCCAAACTCCTCCTCACCTTTTATCTTCTTCAGCTGGAGTCCCAACAAGAACTCAGCCCTCCTGAAATTCCTAGAGGGCACAGCATTAATGCAACTCATCCCTCTTCTTGCTTCCTCTGCAACCTGCTGAACACAGGACCAAAGCTGGGAGGAAATTAAACTTTTTGATGCACACAGTGAGCCATCCAAGCACCCCCAGGTTCACAGCTGGTGCAAAGCTGAGGCCAACCAGAGCTGTTCTACAAAAACACCAGCTACAGGCCTGACCTGATGTTCCCTTTTATGGCCCTCATCAACCTTGGATTTTTGTCTCAACAGGAAAACCTTTTTTTGGTGGCTTCTATGGCTGATCATTCGTATGGCCCAGCTCAGGCACGTGCCTTGTCTGTGCGTTACCTCGTTGGATTACATTTGCTCATATCCTTTTGTTCCTTGTATTAAAATATTCTATAAAATCAAGTGACCAAAAATCTATAGCTCTAAGAATACCTGGCTATCTTACTTTCTTTGTTGTTGGTTTTTTTTTCTTTTCACGTTTTTTTGTTTGTTTGTTTGTTTCTAATCACAGTTAAACCTAAACCAAAGACATGGAGAAAAAAAAGGGGTGGGGTGGGGGGGAAGAAAAGGAAAACCAAATGAGTCATGAAAGTCTAATCAGGAACTGAATTGCAGGGCTGACATAAGCAGCTCTCCAAAGGAGTCCTCACAAATTGGAGGGCAGTTTGGATCTGACAGGTTCCAGATCCCCTGTGAGCACTAGGGATTCTTTCCTCCCCCCAGCAGTCAGAGCAGCAGTGCCTGCAGCGCTGGCCCCAAACACCAGAGGATGCGGTAAAGAACCTGAGGACATCTGCCGTGGTAAAGTCACGCGCCCAGGAATTGAGCTACAAGGCTTCCCAAGAAGTCCGGTCCCTCCACCAGGAAAAGGCGAGAAGCTGGAAACAGATTCTCTAGAGGAATGAGGAGAACTTTGGCTCAGGGTCTGAGCCAGCTCTTGGGGCAAAGATGGCTGGGAAGCAGAAATCAACTTGATGTCCTGGTTCAGACGTCCTGGTGGCACAGGTGGTGTGCTCTTGGAGTGCAGGATCTGTGGAGGTGGGCTGGAGGTCTGAGGCAGGAGCAGAGAGCCGTGAGAGCCTGAGGCCCCAGAAGGGCCACACTGAAAAGTTCTGCTTGCCACTGGGCTCTGACTAGGAGGACTAAGGCCAGAAGGGGTATAACAGGGAGAGGCGACACCAGACTGTTGTAGTGGAGACATGGAGGCAAAAGGTGGCCGCTCTTGGTGGAGCTGGGCTATCGTTCCAGTTAAAGATCCTAATGCACTTGGATGTGTTTGGCACAGGCCTGGGGAAGGCCCCCCCGAGGCCTGTGCCAGCTGGCTTAGGCTGGAGGATGGAGAGTTGGAAGAAGGAGGGGACTGGAAGTGATTCATTCCCCCCAGTTTCCCACTGCCCGAGAGTTGCTGTAACTGTCCTCCCTGCGCTTGTCTCGTGGTGGGCTGGAACTGGTTGAGAAGACTCGGGGGTGAGTTTGAGGAGAGCTGGGTGAGTGATGTTGATGGGGAGCTAGTTGTGGCTTGCTGGAAGTGCCCAAATCCACTGCTGGAAAGGGCTGGCTGCTGCTGCTGCTGCTGCATGGGCTGAGCTGTACCTAAGGGTGATCCAGAAGACACGTGTTGGAACTGGCTCAGTGCTGACGAGGATGTGCCGCTCAAACCTGGCTGGCTTGAGCCACCTGGAGGGGATCCCACCTGGAACTGGCCTAAACCAGCAGCTGCTGAGAATCCTGCAAGCTGCTGGATGTGGAAGGAAGAGGATGAAGGGGTTTCTGCTCCTGGTGTATGCAGCTGGGACGGAGTACTGGAGGGAGAGCCGACAGCAGAAGGGCCAGTCGATGGGATTAGGGACTGAAGCCTTTTCAGCTGTCTCGGAGTCTGGTTGGATTGCTGCCCCAAGGAACCTAGGACGGACACTGGAGGACGGAAGATGGCTGTGGGGAGGCGTGGGTGGTGGGTCAGAGCTATAGCCACAGAGGTGGTGGCTGCTGCAGCTTGCAGGGGTGCCTGGATCAGCGGAGTCCAGATGACAGGGGTGGGTGTGGATGCGGCAGCGGCGGCAGCAGCGGCAGCAGCCTGGACGTTGTGAGCACAGTGTGCCATCTCCCTGTCGTGCTGCACGATCTGCTGGATGATCTCATTCTCTTGGTAGTTGAAAACACCTGAATTGAGGTCATGCTGGACTTTATGCAGCAGAATGGAATTTTTCTTGCCTGTTGGAGAAAGGGAAGAGAGAAAGGGTCATTCTGATATGTCAAAGCATGGGAGGTTTCCTCAAAGCTTCCTGTCAGAGCTTCCTCACATTGCTGGCATTGGTCTCCCTTCCACTGTCATTATGGGATCTGTGTATAGTCTCTGTGCTCCAGCAACATGATGACAAACATCACATCTTCTGCTTTTGTGGTATGCTCAACAGACCATAAACAGATCAATGATCCCATAAAAATGTGCCTGACAGGACACATATTCTTAGTTAGGCAGGAAAGCCACTTTTGATGAGTGTGGCAGACTGGTAGCAAAGCTTCTGAATCTGAAGGATTCCCACTTTGCATCTTATAATCTGAACTTCCAAGAGGCTAAGAGAACAAATCCAAAGGCTGCAATTTTTTTGAGGTTTGCAATGGAAAACCTAAAAAATTTCAGTCTAGTGAAGCCTCCTGAGTCTGGCTATTTGCCTTCAGCTCCACCTTTTCCTCAGCTGTCTCGTGCAACTTGTTTACTCTGGAGTCAAATATGTGGTTTAGATGAAAGGATTTTACATGCTGGAAAAGCTCAGCTAGCCCAACTAAGAGACCTCAGATGTGCTGCAGTTACCATCTTGCTGGTAACTAGAAGGGCTGAGGCCTTCCAGCCCCAACTTTAAGGAAAGTGCAAGCTAGCAAAGGTCATGTTCCAGCTGGACTTCCTAACCTGCAGCAAAATATCAGCTCAGCACTTTGCCCTTTCAGTGGGCTGGAAAACCTGGCATAATGAGCTTGTCTGGTCTGAGAGTGCACCTGGCACTGAAGGGTTGCCCTCACCTGGACTGAAGGACAGAACCATTCAGCACAGGGGAATGAGATGCTGCCAGCACTGCCCTTTCACCAGAGCACAAATGCCTGCTCAAAAGAGAGGGTTTCTGATGTGGACAGGCTCTCTGCAGAGCAGCTTTCCTCTCTCTGTTCTCTGAGCAGCATGCGACTGGGTGACTGTGCCAGCGTTGATTTACAAGGAGCTGCTGTATGCTGATTTGAATGATTTTCTTAGGGAATTAGCATGGATTACATCCCTGTTCTTGCCTTTTCAAGAGTCCTCTATCCTGACAACATAAGCCAGTTTGAATTGAAGGGAGCACCTGCCTATGAGCTTCCTTTCCACTTTTGTTTACTGAAGCTGTTTGGATTTGCAGGGTTGAGCCTAGTTAAGTTCTCTGTGTGCATGCATGTGCAGACCTGGTGCCCTGGCTGCCTGTCTGTACACAGCCCATTCTGTAGCTGAAGCTCAGGGGCTGAGCATAGAAGGGTCACCTCTAGATAAGGCACCAGCCAGCTTGGATCAGATCAAAAGCTCTGTGAAGTCTCCTCCTGACCCAAAAGTATCCTCAGGCCCTGCACCCATTACCAAACCTCTGCTCTGATTCAAATGTCATCTCTGCTGGTTCCTGGCTGATCACTTCTAGCTCCTGCACAAGACCAGGACAATTGCTGTGGATTTACAGAGCATAAGATAGCAGAAAGTATGCAAAGGAGGCCTGGATGTGGATGGGCCTCTTTTTCTGTATTTCAACCCCCAAATCATGTCTTGCTTTAAGAATTAAAGGCTGGCAGCACAGCTAATGTCAGTTAAGTTTCCTGCAAACAAGGGCTCATCCATGGCTGAGAAGCTGGCCATGAGCAAACAGTGCACGCTGGCAGCCCAGAAGCACAATGGCATCCTGGGCTGCAGCAAGAGAAGCGTGGCCAGCAGAGCCAGAGAGGTGATTCTGCCACTGCACTCTGCTCNGTCTCCATGCTTTCATGAACTCACAACTTCAAAGATAACTGTTGAAATTATCAACTAAGACAACAGGATGATGTTTAGGTTGTTCTAGGTGAACCTGGCCAGCTGACACTTTCCAAGAAGGAGTGGTTGAGAGTGCACTACCATGTTGGGGAGTCATTCCCAGTGAGACTCCAGAGGAATCTCAGCCCTTTATGTACAGATGTGAATACATCTTTGTGCATAGGTGACATCCAGATTGTTTGGGTTTTCTAGTGTATGATGCATCTTTTCCATCTGTGACTGATAAAAGAGTTTACTCTTAGTTTAAGGACATGCCTCTTACTCTAGCCAAATGTAAAACCAAACAGCTGGCAACTAAGCCCTAGAATGACACTCTGAAGAGGGTATCAGGTACCCTAAAAAGTAACTCTGAAATGGTAGAGTCTTGAATACAGCTAGTTGAGTTCTGAATCTACCAAAAGTGTGAAATAACTATTGCACAAATGAGGAAACTGTAAAGTATAAGGAAGATACTAGGCACTACCATGTAGAATGCCAGGCAGACCTACAAAATGATGTTTTAGTTCTGGTGCCTAGCTGCAAAGCATGAAAAGGTACAGAAAATACCCCTAAGAAAATATCGTTGAATAAGTACAATGCATTCAGCCCCTCTCAGAGAAGAGGTGATTGGATACTTCACAGGGAACTTCACAGAGGAAGGAAGAATGCACAGAACCATGACGTATTGTGCCATGTGCCAGTGTGATGCAGTGTTCAGAGCAGGGAAAGCACTGCAACCTACAGCAGGTTGAACTGCCCCAGGAAAGCAGACCACTCAAATGCTGCCAGGAGTTCTGCTTCTGGAGCTGCAGCTGCTGTGTCTGGGCTGTGCCTGTCGTGGGCAGTGGTGTCCTGGTTTGAGCTGGAGCAGAATTAATTCTGCTAAGATGGTATTGCTTCTAGCCAGGGTTCCTTTAAAAGTGACTGTATTCCTCTGAAAGCTGGCAGTATGTTTTCAAAACACATTATCATCTTCTAATAGCTTAAGCCTGAATGNGGATGTTTAATGCATGTGTGTTTTGTTTACCTCCTGCTAATCACTCCAAATAAAGGCAGTAAGGCATAAAACTGCCACTTCTTTTCTCACCTCAGAGAAAGATGCCAGCACTGGAAGGACTCAGTCCTGAAGGAAAACAATGTTCTGAGCTGCTAATGTCATTAGAGGGCTTGGAGAGCTTGTCTGCACTGGAAGTGCATGTATAGGACACATATATAACATCTGTTTCACTGCACACTGGACTGGCACAGGCAGATCCTGGCTGTCCCTGCCCTTCCTGCAGCCAGGCACACCAGAGGGAGCACGAATGTCACCTTTAAACTTCAGAGCATTTCTGCAGTCAACTTCCAGTGAAAGGGAGTGAATAGTGTAGGGGGTCACACTGCACACCCCCACACAGAGAGTTTCCACCTGGTATCTACTAGAATCACATCTGCACTCACAAACAAATGTGGTCACAGAGATAGGCTCAAAGAGAAACACTAACCTGCTCCAAGTGTGGAGAGAAGGAACAACCTCTCTGAGTAAAATGGGCAGGTAAGAGAGAATCTGGCCAGCCCACCTGAGTTAAAAGAGGGATTCAGACTGCAGGTTTGTAATCATTCTCTTTTGGGAGTGGAAGGTACAAATCCCAGCATGAGGAATCTGCAGCTATCTTACACAACTGCAAGGTCAGGATGTGGATGGGAGTTGGCATGCTGAGTTCAAAGCAGACAGGCAAAAAAGCTGCCTTGCCACATTTGCTTTCTGGCTAACAGACTGTAGCAAAAACCAGGCTGAGGGGTAGAAGAGAAACAGCAGATGTTGCTAGTGCAAGCTTTCCAAAAAGCTCAATACCAGCAACTGCTCTGTGTCTCCACCATTACCCCTCAGCTCACTCTTTTAATTCCATGTCACCTGTCTTTGGCTTCTGATTTGCTTGTCTTGTGCCTGAATAAACTGCAATTTCCAGTGCTGCCCTCAATTCAGCTGAGAAGCATCACCACGTTCATCAGAGCTGCACAGATGAACTGAGGGGACTGCTGTTTTCATACCCACAGCAAGAGCTCAACAGCAGACTCTGGTTTCCTTGGCAGAGCACTAAATAGAGAATATGCTAACATCTTGCAAACATACCTACTACTTACTGGAAAATGGTTTGATCAAAGCTCCTTCAATTCCTGTCAAATTGATATAAATAGTTCCTGCAGAAATCTTGGAATGTTCGTTCTTTCTTTCTTTTTTTTTTTAGCTTTTCAAACAGAACATTTCAGTTTTCCTTTGAAATGGCATTATTGCACTTTCCTGCTTTCCTGAGCCCAGCTTGAATATATCAACTGTTTCATTAGATCCAATTTAATTTCTTTAAGAAAAGTCTCAAATTTGTGCTCCCCAACAGAAACAGAAAACATTTGTTCAGCTAGGGAAGGGGAAAGGAATTTCTTTCAAAATCATCTTTCAAAATTGCAATTGGTTAGCAAGCTAAAAAATGAATTGGTTCCCCATTCTAATTAACTACATCCTTCACAGGATGGTTTCACACACCAATAATAAGTCTTATTAGTTGCTTCTTGAGAAAATCCTCCTTCCAAGCAGCACCAGATGAGAACAGGCACACAGCAGAGTCCTGCTGGGACCAAGACAGTTTCCTGGCAGCTCTGACTAAGATCCTGCATGAAACATAAGTCAACAAGTAGGAGCAAGTTTGCTTGGGCCAGTGGTTCTGAGATTATGTCTCCTCATCATCTTATTGAGGAAATTGCTTCAGTTTCCAATTCATTTTTGTTTCCTGCTCTGGATTTCTTGTCACAGCACCTGCCTTAGAAGGAGACAGCAATCAGAGCAGTGAAAGGCTGATTAGTTTGGCTCTGTGTAACCCTTACTGAAATGATGTTCTGCTCCACCCAGTGAACCCCAGTTGAGTGCTGTGTTCTTGCTAAGCCACTGAAAAGCTTCTTAGTGGAAAGGAAAAAGGGAATCCTGCTTCCCCTTCAATATAATCATGGAAGCAGGGAAGCTGTATGCACAGAGTTTCTCCTTCTCTGCTGTTTATCCCACAGAAACTGAAGTGCTGAGCAGAGTTTAAGGTACTAAGATAAACAATCATAGAAAGGTCAGAGATGGAAGAGTCCTTTAGAGGTCATCTAGTCCTACCCCTCCCGCTAGGAGCAGATCTCTATGACTAGATCAGGTTGCTCACAGCCTAAGCATTTCTCATTTTCTACCCAAGCATTTCTTCTAAACTCCAAAAGCTCTAGACACATTCACTGAGGTGCCACAGAAGCTGGCACAGGAGTCATCTGCAACCACCTCAGGCACCAGCTCCCCAGCCTTGCTTACTCTGGGGTCTCTAGAGAGGAGAGAGAAGCTGCCTTGGCAACTGGGGTGTGATAACCTGAGGGGAGGGCTGGGTGGCTCCTGAGCAGCTACTTGGGCTGGATATGCTCCTGAATAGGACTGAGGGATATTTCAACTCATGGAGCTACAGGAGCACAGTCAAAGGACTTAAGACTGAAAGGTCTCCTCCAGGGCACTACTGACTACTTTTTGTTCTATTATGATTTCTTCCCCATAGTCAGACATCAATTGAGTGCTCTGGGTTCTAAAAACTCTCTATTTTCCTCACTGCAACAACAGGCTAAATAGGGGGGAGGGGAGGAAGGTATTTAGGGCCTAGAAAATGTTAATAGCAAAGCTACTGCTGCTTTGAAGTGGAGTGGGGCATATACAATTATGGAAACTAAGCAAATAGATGTTGCTGCCTTAATAAAGAATTGCAAAGTCAGATTTTCCTCAACTGTAGATAGAACACAAAAGAAGAGAGAGAAAGGCTCATGTGATTTCATAAAAGGAGCCAGCACTCAACAATAATTCTTCTATCAAATAATCAGAATTAGCCTTCTGTTGTTAAAATTCTGCACAGACCCAGGGGAAATTAGCTGTGACTTGCTGTTCTATTTCCCTTTGCAGTTCAGTCTAAGCCCACTGGCTGCAATTTCAGAATTCAGGTCACTAAATTGCTTTCTGAATTTGCATGTATTTCAAATCATCTCACTTTATTAGGACTGCCTTATGCCCTGGCCTGCTGTCAAAGGAGCTGCCCCCTTTGCCACATGGGGACTTCTTTCAGCTCCTTGCTTCTTAATATTCATCCAGCTGGATTACTAACCACCCTGCTTGGCTCATGTGCTGCAGGAAAAGGGCTCCCAGCACCAGGAGCTCTTCAGTCTCCCTTGCCTAGGGGTGACTTGTGTCCTGAGCTGGTCTCCTATCTCCTGGGGTGATTCAGCTTGCTGCCACTGTCCCCAAAGGGGCAACACAGCAACTTGCAACCACAGGCAAAGAAACCCTGGAAGTACTCAGGATCTGCAGGCACAGTCTGACAATCCCTTGTGGTCTCCTGTGGCCCCTGGTNCAGGATCTGGCAGGTTGCCACAGCTGCTTCTGTGCCCTGGAGAACTCTTCTGCACTGGGACTGTACTGGGTGGAAGGGCTCACTGCACCAGCTCCTGCCACTGTCCATGGATACAGGGAAATTAGCTGGAACAGAGGCTGGAAATGATTCTGAACTCCCAGCATATATGTTCTTTTCCTATTCAAGCCTGACTTTCTCTCAACTCCAGGTGAACCCACACTGCAGGGTATGAACTGTCCCATAAAGGTTGCTGCTCAGAATTGAAATAGCTCTTGGAAGCCAAGCCAAGCCAGCTGGATCAACTCAAAGAGCATCCACAGAGAGTTCAGCACACTTAAATCTGCTCCAGAAACTAATTCTGATTACCTGCCCTGGGAGCCTGGCTGTGTGGAGCCCTTGATGCCCTGCTCTGCAGCAGCTGCTCTGTGTCCTCTGCCACCATGAGCCCCCCAGGCAGCACCCACCTGCATACTGCATTCTCAGCTCTCTCTTGCTAAAGCTGGAGCCTTCAAACTCTGGTGGTACTTGGAAGTACACCATCACCTCCTCCTCCTCTGCTCTGTCCTCACCAAGCCCCAGTGGAGTTACACTTGTACACAGAGTTTGATTGCAGGAAAGCCCAAGTCCAGATTGAAAGGGAAATACATTTTACCAGTGTGGAGCCCATTGGTAGCTGAATTTGTCTTCATTTTACTCTCTTAACAAACAATAATGAATTAAAAAAGGCAAAATGGCTAATTGCCTGTCTTTCCAAGTGGAGGGCCTCCCTGCCTGGCCAGCTCAGGCCAGCCACTGATTGCTTCTCCTCTTCTATACACCAAATAGGTATCTTCTAAAGTAGGTGTCATCTCTTTCAACAGACAGAACCCAACCTCTAACTGGGCCACACTGCTGTAGGTCAAATGATACAGGGAGAATAATGTTATCTGATGAATCTCATGGCAGTAAAACCTTAAACCAAATTAAGCTCTTCCTTCCCACTCTTCGCCTTTATGCCCATCACACAGAGCAGAAAAATAACTGAATATCCAGAGCTATCTAGAGCAAACTGTTTGTGAATATTCATGTAAGGATTGTATAACTCTGGAGTGCTTGTGCTGCCTGAAACAGGGTGTCCTGGCTGTGACTTATGGCTGGAGACTGAAGCCAAAGAGCTGCCTTCTCCTCAAGTGGCAGAAGTGCTTGTGTTTGGAGCCAAAGCTCCTGCACTCAATTGTCAGTGCCCTACTGGAGGTGACAGCTGTGACAGGGACAGATTCTGGAAGACTCTGGACATTCTGGCACAGTTCTCCTGTCAGTTGTGTGCTTTGCAGTGTGGTTGGCTTGCAGATAACTACTGGACTGACTTCAAAGAAGGCAAAGCCCCCTGAGCCTATAGAGGTGTGGCTGGGATGCAGATCTTCATGTTAATTAAAGAGAGGGTTGAAAATGATTTTTAAAGGTGTTAGAATGGTAAAATGTCCTCTGAACAGGTGTTCTATTTTGGTGCAGACAGCAAAAAGCTGTGGAGGGGGCTCTACACATAAAAGGAATCTGGTAACTTGGGGGACGCAAGGAAATTGAGCACAAATATATTGTATCTCCTGCACCTCCTCCACCTCTCTCACTTCTGCTTAATGTCTCCCAGCTAACCAACTACTCATTTGCAGTTCTAGAGCCTCCTGTCTAGAACCCCAGACTTCACAGAGAACTTCCACCCTGTGTGGTAGACATAGGTTGGGATAAACTGATGTGAGCAAGGTCATGGCCAAAGTCAAAGACAGGTCTCCTCAGATCTGCCCACACACACTGCTCCTTCTATTGGGGTGTCTTGGGCCTTATTTTCTTCCTAGAGTTGCATGAGGAATGTCACTTCACATTCAGGTGAACTGGGTTGCCACTTCACCTTAATGAAGCTGAAGGAATTTGCATTCACTCCTGGCTGGTGAGTTACTGATGTCTTTCCTTAGGCTCAACAGAAAATTCCCTGAGCCTGAGCCTTCACTTCCAGACAAAAAGAAACTCAAATATTCAAATGCTGCTGAAATCCAAGCTCCTACGCTGCATATCTATGCTAGAAAGCACTTCCAGGGTGCAATTCTCCTAGGCCATTTCAGATAGCCACCTGAGGAAAAGACAAATCACACTCTAAATGTCTTTTCCTCTCTGCTGACTATAAAAGTCAGATTCAGATCTCCACATTGTGCTGTGGGAAATGATAGGAGTTTGGTATTTGAAGTTTGGTTCCTCATAAACAAACCTAAACATGTTTGTGTGTTATTCAGGAAACAAGAGAGGATCCAACACAGCAGGACCTGAGTTATCTCTTAGCCATTGCTATCCTCACCTGTTCAGTACTTGGATAATAAGATTCCACCTCCTTAAAGGGCTGGGCAGAGTTCAGCATGATTTGGAAACAAAGCTTTTTCCCAAAGAACACACACTACCATCTTATACCTGGGCCACAGGAGCTGTTATCCTTCCATCACCTGTGCTTGTATCAGTAGCCTCAATAAAGCAGCACATAGATATATATATATATCTCTTTGTCTCCTCATGACCAAAGCTGCTTGCTCATCTCACATGTGCAGCTCTTTGGGGGTTACTCACCTGCCTGCAGTGAACAAATCTGGGGCTACAATGTGGATACAGTGCAAAATTTATGCTGAGTAGCTATTGTTTGATGTATGCACATTTCAGTCCATTTTGTTTATTCCTAGGATCCTGTGTGGCACTTGCCACAGGGGAGCAGCTAAGAAGCATTTCAAGGCCAAGCTCCACCTTTGTTAGCATTATTTTCCCTGTAGAAGAGATGAGGAACTGAGGCACAGAGCAAAGGCAGGACAAGGACAAAGAGGGAATGTGTGGCAGAGCTTGGCATGGCTCCCAGATCTTCTCACTCACAGTTCACCTAGCCCAACACAGGCCAGCCCTGCCTCTGAGGCAGCAGATCCCAGAGAATTAGTCATGACCTAGACAAGCAGGGTTGCAAACCCAACAGGATTTCAACAGCAGGAGAGTGATCACAAGCTGACAAATTAGAGTGCCCAGGCAAAAAAGTTTGGCAACAGCTATTTTGTTGCCTTGTTTATATGACAAAGCTTTTAAACTTCTCCCACTCTAATATCTTGAAGAGACACAAGGATATTATGTGATTATATTTAGAGACTGGTATTGTTAGCTTTTCTTTGGGTTGTTTTTTAGCATCTGCAGTGCCTGGAGGAAACGCAAGGCACTTTTAATCCTGGGTTAACTGGGATCCTTGTATCAAAACATATGCAACTGGCTTTCTAACTGCATACAATTCAAACTACCTGCTGGGAAAAAACTGAAGAAAATGAAAAATTAACTTCCTCTGGCTTTAAGTTTGCTTTCAGCTCTCATCAGTGACCTTACTATGGATGGCAAGTGACCTTATGACAGACATTGATGGTGTTTATTACAGCACAATGAACAATAGCGAAGAATTGCCCCCCAATATTTTCTGACGCATAGGCGAATTCTGATTCCACAATATTCACCACCCAGATTGTATTTACTTGCAATGAAGATTTGAGTGGTGTTTTACAAGTGCAAATACTTGTGAAAAATCTCATTTTCAGCTTCAATGCTCACTGAAAGGCAGTTTCAAGGCAGTCAGGGACAGAATGATGTGACTTACTTAACCGAGGCATCACAACCGGGGACGATTCACCAGTGCTTGTCAGACAAAGAATTACTCACTGGAGGAATGAACAAACCATTGCAACACAACAAATACTACAAAGGATTTTACAGTTTGCTCAAGAACAAGAGAAAGATTTAAGCAGTGATAAAGTGATCTTGATCAGTGATCAGCCCGATTTCCCTGCATCTCACAGTATCACAGTATCCCAGTATGTCAGGGGTTGGAAGGGCCCTAGAAAGATCATCTAGTGCAACCCCCCTGCCAGAGCAGGAGCACCTAGACCAGCTCACACAGCAATGTGTCCAGGCAGCTCTGCAATGGCTCCAGACAAGGAGACTCCACAGCCTCCTGGGCAGCCTGGGCCAGTGCTCTGGCACCTGCACTGCAAACAAGTTTCTCCTCATGTTAATACTAAACCTCCTGTGGTCCAACTTGCTCCCATTCCCTCTTGTCCTACCATTGGATGCCATTGAGCAGAGCCTGGCTCTCTCCTCCTCACACTCACCCTTCCCATATTTCTAAGCATTGCTGAGGTCTCCTCTCAGTCTCCTCTTGTCCAGGCTGCAGAGACCCAGCTCTCTCAGCCTGTCCTCCTAGGGCACATGTTCCACTCCTTTCATGCTCTTGCTGGCCCTGTGCTGGACTCTCTCCAGCAGCTCCCTATCCTTCTGGAGCTGAGGGGCCCACAACTGGACACAGGATTCCAGGGGAGGCCTCCCCAGGGCACAGGAGAGGGGAGAAGAACCTCTCTGGCTCTGCTGGCCACGCTCCTCTTAATGCATCCTAGGATGCCATTGGCCTCTTGGCCACAAGGGCACATTGCTGCCTCATGGGCATCCTCCTAGCCACCAGCACTCCTAGAGCTTTTTCCCCAGGGCTCTTCTCCAACAGGGATGTTCTCAGTCTTCAGGCCCTGAGCCTGCGTGTGATGTTCTGCAGCTGGAGGAGTTCTCTAGGCTCTGAAGTTACTCAGAGAGCCGAGTTCAGCAGGGACACAAACCTCTGTAGAATCCTAGCTACAGTCAATTCATGGAGACTAATCCCTTCCAGTCTATAAAGAGCTATGCAAGTGAAAAACACCTGGGAAACTTCTTCCCTAGCCATGCATGGCACAGGCAGGATGCCAGTATCAGTTCCCATTACCAACAGAGGATGGAAGGCTACATCAGCATGCTCTTTGCTGACACCTCCCTGGGAGGCTGTGCCCTTCGTGCTCCTGCACTGCCCAACAACCAGCAGGAAGCTATGGGGGCACACAGCTACCCTCTGCCTAGCCACAGGCCTTCAAACTCTGCCTCATCACACCTCCAGTCAACCAGGACTGCTCCTGTTGCTTCAAGGGATGAGGCCTTAGGTTCTCATCCTGTCTCCCTGCTACCTAGACAAGCTCAGACCATGCTTTTCAAATTCTTCATAGAACAGGCAACTCTGTAAGCATCTCTCCAGCCACTGTGACTGGAGGGACTGAGATTGTTCTCCTTGCTCTCTTGATTCCTCACTGCACAAGGGTGGGATGGGTCTGATCCTGGTACCAGAATGGTGACAGAGCCTCTGAATCACTTCCTGTGCTCACTCAGACATGGGCTTCTCAAGGACATGTTGTCATCTGGGAGTCAGCAAATGCACCACTGATTTGGAAAGAGGATCCCATTTGCTTCCATCTTGTGCACAGGTTCTGAGGGGAATGGAATAGGAAGCAAAAGTCTAGTCCTGCCTCTGTTCATACCTGCCTCTGAAGAACTGCTGCTCCTTAACTTCAGCTCTCTGGAATAATCCCTCTGCTCTCACAGAGTCTCAGCAGACTTCACCAAAAGCCACCTGCTGTTACACAGCTCCTGCACTGCTCTTTCTGGATGGTGCTCATTTTATTGCCTTATTTATAAAGACAGGGATTTCCATGGGGAATTTCAGGAAGGTATGCAGAACTCCCCTAGGCTTTTGGGGGAAACTGCAGTCCAAAGGGTGGTTGGGCACAATGGGGTTGGAAAGTGCTACTTTGCAATAGTAAAGGATGTAAAGTAGAGAGAACAGGCAGCTCTCAAGTCTGATTGCTAGGGAAACAAAGCTAGCACTAGGAGTTTCAGTGGATGATACTGAAGGTCTCTGGCTTTTCTGTGGCATAGGGACTGATGTTGTCTCAGGCCAGCAGAATGGCAAAAGGAGGGGAGGACAATGCCAGAGCTCTGCACCAAAGGGCCTGTTATTGTAGTTGCTCTGTGTTACCTTCTGACCTTATGTTGACATTTTGCAGCTGTCTGTGGAAGGGAATTTCTCCTAAGGGAAGAAGTGTGGGAGGTTCTGCGTGCTGCTTCAGAATTTGCAGCAGCACTCAGAGCAAAAGAGAAGCAGCACAGGATGCCCTGCCCACCTGTACACACAGCCACAGAGAGCATCAAGCTAGGAAACTGAGCAGCACTCATCATCTAAAGCTGAAGAATTTGAGATAAAGTCAAGCTGGCCGATCTCTGGTTGTGCCTGAGGTGACATTTTCTTAGTGGTTTGTACAGTCTAATTTAAATAAGGCAAGTGATGGGCCTATTGCCACTTATACTAGGGCCTCATTAGCTTAGGCTTTGCCAAACTCTACATATTTAGCTCCTGACCTTTTCCTCAAGGGTCAAACTTTCTGATTTGCAGCAGGTAATGAGATGCACAGAATACAATGTTCCTGGCATGAAATGCCCCAGAGGCACTTCACCCCTTGCTGGGATGCCAGCTTATTCCCCAGCTCCCCTCACCCCATTCTCCTCCTTGCCTCCTGCATTGTTCTCACACCTGCACTGACCTTTTTGATTCTGAACAATGAAAATGCATGCAGTTTGCAGAAATGTAAAATAAGGAGCTAAATAAGTTAAGGCTAGGACTCTGAAATGCTTGGTCCTCAGCTCTGCAAAGAACTCTTACATGACCTTGCCTAAGTCACTTAATCTCTCTGTGTTAAAACGTCTCTGGTCGTGACCAAGGGATGTTATTATCCTGGTCTTCTCTAGTTAGACCAGAACATTTGCAGCACAGGTTATGTCTCCCACAGGACAGGAGAGCATCCTGGGCTGGCTCACTGTGAGTATCCAGTAATTACTCTGTGGGTAATTGTGTTTGCTTTGGGCTGTGAGAGGTTAAGTTTTTTCTGAACGGGGAGCAAAAATCCGAAATCTAGTGAATTCACCAGCATGGTGAATTGCAGATTGCAGATCCTGGTTCTTCAAAATGTGTGTATGGCTAGGCTTTGCAAACAAAGCTCCAGGGAGGGCTCCACCCACGCTCCTCCTCAGCGCCTTTTCCAAGCGCGCTGATAAAAAGAGGATAGCAGATAGCACCCTCGAGCCTGCACTATGCATTTTTTTAGGTGAGACACAGCATGTGCAGAGCTGGACCCACCCTTTAGTCCTAAGGTTCATCTGCCAGGGCCTAGCAAGCTTGGACGCTGGCAGCCAAGTCCTTAGGACAGAGGTTTAACCTCTTAGCTGGAAGGCCTCACAGGGCTAAACGAGCTCCATCTGCCCGGGTTTGGAATCAGAGTTGTCCTTCTCCTAGGATGACTGCCAGAAGGCTAATGTGCTCATCCAATCCATGGTTCTTCAAAAAGACCTCTTAGAAATGACTGGAAGCAGGAGCTGGCAGAAATGTGCCTGTGAGAGAGGATGTGGATTTGACTGATTGTGAATGGGGCTCTTTGTAGAAGCTGAAGTCAGGCAAGGAGAGACAGGCTGAGATCTTCCATTCACAACTCCAGCAAAGGTACTAAGGACCAAGCCTCGGCAGCAGATAGCAGGAAAGAGACTTCCCATCTTCTACTTACCAATTCTGTCCAGCCTGTCAAGAGCCACGGTCTCAAAAGCTCTCCTCATCATGGGATACTCTTCCAGCACCTCGTTGAAGTTGTCCACCGAGAGGGAGTAGAGCCTGCAGTAGGTATCAGCTCGCACGCTGGCTGTGCGCCGGCCACGCGTCAGCAGGCAAATTTCTGCAAGGAAAGACCCAGCTGAGAACATGAGCACAGAAACCACCACCCCTGGGACTGAGACAAGGCCTGCCACTGGCCCTCACAGTCCCACCCAGTCTCCTGTCTAGCTGGACTCTCCCTCTGCTCCCACTGGAAGCATGACCAGTGGCACTACTCTGCATATGCAGTAACATTTGAGGAGAGCAGAGGGCTCACTTGCGGCAGCTGCTACACACCTCAGGGATTCTGCTCAGCTAATTAGCTGGGCAAGTTTTGTTATGGTGGATTATCAAAGATAGCACTTGTGCATTCAGACTGGAGAAGCTGTCTTTCTCCAGCTCCTCATGGGCACTGGGAGCAGAAGGTCAAGCTGTGCTCTCATTAAAGCTAATTCTCTCTCTAGATTTGTAGTAAAGGCTCTTGTGCTGACCTGTGGCTTTGGTGCCTGCTAGTGATTTTGATCCCCACACCCAGCACATTTGTCTTTCCAAAGTTTTCAGAGCTCTTTTGGAGCTATGCTGCAAGCTTACAGATTGTCAGGGAAAGCCAAGTGAGTGGCACCTACTAACTTGTGGTGTTATTTCCCCTGCAGGCACCTCCTCTGAGGAGGATGCTCAGCATCAGAAAGCCCTTGACTCTCCCATAAATGCCTGACATGGGCACAGACACTCCTTGAACACTCAGTGGAGAGCTCCTGAGTCCTGCTTTTCCACTGATTACAGAGTATAGACAGTGAAGACAGGCACTTAAAGACAAGGCAGTGTGACCTAAAGACTGACAACACTCTTGCCTGTGCTGTACCTTGGGTGCCAATCCAGCAGCACCACTCTCAAGGTTCATGTTGGGTCTACCCAAAGCACTGGTACAGCAGCACTACAAGGTTCTAAGTGCACTACTGGGCTGATTCCCTAAGGAAAGGATGCTTAAGAGACCATGCCATGTGTGTGAGGAGTTGTGTGTGGTAGCTAAGGCACACTGAATGTCACAGGTGATTCTGTCAGAGGCAGACTGACTGTTTCTGTCACTATCCTGACTCCAACCCTGGAACTTCAAATCCCAGCAAACCCATCCAGTTTTCTAGGGACATGCAAAATCCTTGTACTCTAGGTAGCTGCAGACAGACTGTTTCACAGAAACTAAGAGTCTGAGAAGAGTGCAGGAAATATATGATAGGGATTTTTTACTAGAGAAAAGAAAGGCTCTACAGAAGGGAAGGAAAGGTAAGGTAAGTTCCATTCTGCCCCCTCTCAGCAGACCATTAATTGTGGTGCATTCAGTGCTTGTACTGAAACACACATCTACCAGAGAACTGTCTTGAGCTGTCAGTGAGGGCTCTGTGTTACTCAGAAGAGCAAGATTCTAAACGTTCTCTTACAGTCTCATCTGATCTCAAGTTAGTTTCACTATTCCAGAGCCCTGCTGCTGAAACATTACTCCTGCCTCCTGACCTTCATGACATTTTGCTGAGCCACAGGCTGGGGAGATGATGGACTATATTTTTTTCCTCTGTGTTTATACAGCACCTTGTATGATGGATGCCAGAGAGCAGGACTAGGCAACACTATAAATGGGCTTGGAGAACTGAGAAGGTTCCAGTTTTTTCCTTTAGGTTCTCAGCTTCACAGTTTGCTTAAGGCAAAAACAAATCAACCTCCAAAAACTAAGTTCCCTTTCTCTGTTTTGTTAGTATTTATTATCTAGACTCCTGCACTGCCCACGAGTCCCAGTCACCTGCCATTGCACAATTTACTATTTGGGAAGCTGCAAGGCAGGTTAAATGAACAGAGATGGAGGGTGGAGAAAGAGAAGGAGGTGCCTGAAATTTCAGTTCCACATGCTGCTATCCCTGTGTCTCCAGCATGTGAGGAATCACAGAATCATTAAGGTTGGAAGAGACGTCTGAGATCAAGTCCAGCCATCTACCATCACTCTCATGCCACTAAACCATGGCCCTAAGTAGCACATCTATAGGCTTCTTAAACCCCTCCAGGGATGGTGACTCCAGCACCTCCCTGGGCAGCCTGGGCCAAGACTTAACAACCCTTTCAGTGAAGAAATTCCTCCTGACATCCAATCTAAACCTTCCCTGGTGCAACTTGAGGCCATTTCCTCTTGTCCTCTCACTGTTATCCTGGGAGAAGAGACTAACTCCCATCTCACTCCAACCTCCTTGCAGGGAGTTGTGGAGAGAGAAATAGCAGTGGGTATTGCTGTGTTAAAGGTGATCAACTAACACACACCTCCAAAGTAGGAGCCATCTGCCAGCTTGGTCTCCTTGTTGCCTTTGGTGAGGACACTGACCACCCCATGCTGGATGAAGTACATCTTCTTGCCAATGGTTCCCTCCCGGATGATGTAATCCCCGGGCTGGAACACCTCGAACCGTAACTTGGTCAGCATGGAGGTCACAAAGTTGGGATCTGCGTTGGCAAAGAGGGGCATGGAGGCAACCAGCTTCCTGCAGTTGAAGTTTATGATTTCCTGACCATCATGTGATGCAAAAGAGAGAGAAAGAGAGAGAGAGGGAGAAGGAAATAAAGATGGGACAGGGAGCAGAACAGACACATACATATGTTTAGTCAGCATCTAATAGCCTATGACAACCCCTCACTTGCCCTCTCCATTACAAAGTGGGGTACAATAAAACCAGAAAGCTGTTCCCTTGGTCTGGCTCCCCCAGTGCAGTGCTGGACTGGGCTATGGATGCTGAGAGCATGGAGAAGTGGGTGCTGAAGCTGACAGCTTGACACCACACTTCACTGCTTTCATTCCTATGCTTTCTCTGTGAGCAGGGCCAGCACCCTCCCCCCAGCACAGCTCTTTCTGCAGGAAACCTTGGAGTGTGAGATGGGTGCAGAGCACTGGTAAAATGCTGGATGAAAAGCCCAGGGCTCCTCGCTGGGAAAATGTCATCACTCACCTTGGCAGCCCTAAGTTCTCCCTTGCCCTTGCTTGTCAATGAGATATTAAACAGCACAAATGTGCTTGGAGAAAGAATTATCCTGGGCAGATGGGGACAGTGTCAGGTGAGAAGAGGGAGAGGTGCCCACCAGCCACTGGGTCATCAACCTCAGATGAAGAAAACCCAATTCAGCTGCTCAGCTGTCACATAGCAGACAGGGTCTGTGCCTCCTCCTGCAGCTTGGTGTCACTCAGAGGGGATGACAGCACTTTCCACTGCACAGGAGCTGCTCTGTGCCATGTCAGCTCAGACTCGGTGATACTGAGTAAAAATCACCTCAGCACAATTGTTCCCAGCCAAGTGGGGAAGAAGCATCTGGATGACTGGAGCAGGAAGACAGAGGGCCAGGGAAGCATCTGTCTCCTCCTTACTGGGGTTCTTTTCAGGGTTACCCCTTGAGACATAGGCAGAACTAGTTTTAAAATATGGCTGGTAGATCCTCACCTGTTCTCTCTGCTATGGAGGCACATTACTGGGAGGAGGAAGACAGAAGGAAGGCTGCTTCTAGTGCTTGGGGGTAACATACTCCAACAGCTGGGACAGTCATTCCCTCTGAATGAAACTGTCTCCTACAGAGACATAGCCAAGCTGTGATCCATGCTCTTCTAGGCCTTGCTCTCCCAGAAAGTTCGGTGCAGCACAGGAACAGGTACAGCCCCAAGCAAAATGGGGCCCTTATGGCTGCTCAGACACATGGATATGTTACCTCTGCTGGGCATGGCACTAGAGCGCACACACACAGCCAGTGCTAATGGGAAAGCTGGCCATTACCTGATGGTGCCCTCTGGAATGCACTGGGACAAGGACACTGCACAGCTGCCAAAGATGACAGGAACATGCCCTGGCCATTCACTGCCCCCTCCTTACCTCTCGGAGGGGCTCACTCAGCTCTCCCAGGATGCTCTCCTCATCAAACATCTTCCCTTGGTAGCGGTGCTCGTAGTAATCGTGGATGCGCTGCCGCATGTCGGCAGGGAGCTTGTGGAAGGACATGTACTGCTCCACTTGTTTGTACTGGCCAGGGGAGAAAGGATGAGAAGGAGTTATTAGGACATGCAACAAATTACACCCACTCACGGACAAGTGCATGCTAGACTGTACCCATACCTGCTTCCTTCATGCCAAGCCAGGCCTAGGCAGATAAATCTGGTTGCAGGAAAGCCCAGCTGTCTGAGCACACCAGAAGCTTGCAGGCATCTTTGTTATATTCCCCAAATGACTGCTCCATGCTTTAACCTTTAAACTTAACCTCAGCCAGTTACACTGTGGAGAGAACTCTTCATTCCCTGGGTGCTGAGCAGCCCAGGCACCTGTTCTCCCCTACACACACAGCAAAAGCTGGGAGCAGAGACAAGTACAAAGTGCTCAGCTGGGAATTTCCTTTCAGCAAATATTGCTGAGCAAATACTGGCCAAACCCTGTGAAGAATTCCAACAAGGAAAGTACAGTGTGCCCTCAACAGAAGGTTCTTCCATGGCACACAGCAGAAGGGTGGGCAGAGTGTAAGACTGGAAAGCGATGTGCAGCATCTCCAGACCTCAGCCAAGCACAGGACCTCACTGTGCCAGGAGCTGGGCAAACGGCAGAGCACAGGCCTGCCTTGGATCTTCAGAGCCACAGGCACACACAGGCACAAATCAGTTACTTGGCTGAAGCTGCAGTACCTATGGCCTGCTTTTCCTCTCCTCTGTTCCCTGCTGTTATGAGACCTTTGATTTCCCACACTGGGCTGCACAGGTCCTCCTTTTCTTCACCTTTTGCTGGGTCTCTGTTGCCCCAGGCACTTGTGCTATCTAACCTGTCCATAGTTTTTACCTAATGATTTATATTGCCACCATGTCACTTAGAGGGGAATACAAGGGCACACTCTGACTGACACCAGAGCAGTATCTGGGCATGAATGGTGCTTTCTATGAATAAATGACATTTCCTCAAGGGCACAGGACTGGAAATGGTTCCTCTTGCCTTGAAGGTGCTGTGGGGACAAGACGTGTGCATTGCAATGGTCATGCTCCTTCCCACTGGTACACAGTACAGAATACAATCCTGAGCATGTACCACACCAAACAATGCTGCCAAAAGGACCATACTTACCCTCCTTTCCCCTCTTCTCCCCAGTAAATCTGTCCCTGAATGTCCCTTTACTGCACTTTGTGCTGAAAGGCCTAATTACTGAACTTTTGCTCATTACAGCCCTCCCCTGCACACACCAGTGTCACTCTGCTCTCTGTACAGTCTGTGCTGGTGCTGCCTTGCATGCTAACAACTTGATCTGCACCAGAGAGGAGAAGGAATTACTCTCAAAAGCCAAGGTGGCAGAGGAGACACTCGGGGTTTCCTGGCATTTCCAGAGCTGTTTGTCTGTATCTAACAGCCTAGGAGCTGGCTGTAAATATTCATGACCACTACAGCACGATCAAAGTCAAGGGAGTCACCACCTCCTCCCAGGGAGGCAGGCAGAGGACTGAAGGCACTGAAGGCTGCAGATGATTGTTTGGATTACTGAAGTTATGGAGGGGCTGGCAGGAAGCTGTGGCAGGAGGTTGTTATGCTGGGTGCTGCACAGAATCTGCAGCTCAGGAGCCAGGGAGCTAAAGGGAGCAGAAACCAGCATCACACGTGTGGACAACTCACAGGAGCCTGGGCCTGTTGACAGGTTTGCTCTGAAATGCAGAAAGGCTAACAGCTTGGCTCAGAGTCTGAATGTACAGCTCTGCTGCTGCTGGAGATGCACTGCAGCATTTGAGCCATCCCTGGCACCTGGCAGATTGGACACAGGACATCCAGGGCAGTCATTGTGGGAAGAGAAATCATTAGGCGCTACCTTTTGCTGACTCAGGTTTATTAAATTGATCCTAAACCCACAAACAGTTCTGCTTGTTTGAATGCTGCATTTTTGTTGAATAAATTCTTTTCAAAACCATTACCTTATCTTCTGAGTTTTGGCCCAGTGTCCTGAACGAGACCATTGACCAGTGTCACAAGAGGTCTCTCATCATCTGCTGCCAGCCACCTGCCTGCTACTCCTCTTCTCTCTACCATAAGCACTTGCTATCAATCTTCAACAGACCTTTCCTTCTTGGGAAAAATATCCTCAGCTTCACAAGCACAGGTTGGATGGTGCAACTCAGATTCTGCTTATTCACTCCTGTACATGGATTTATTGCTTTGTAACAAAGAGCAATAAATTACTGTTCTGCAAAGTCCCTAGGGCTTGTCAGATTCTCCTACAATCACTGTCCCTAGATAAGGCTCGGAGTAAATCCAGGAAAAATTAACTTCATCAGAAAAAAAACAACAAGTTCTGCTTCTGATTATCAATTAAAACTATGTTTTTAAAAGAAAATTGTCAAATCAGAAAGCATAATTCTCAAGAGACACACATCTTGGCTCTCCTGTCTCTGCTAGTGCTACCTCCCCTCGCTCCTGCAGCTGGAGGGTTTTGTGAGCTCTCCCTTGCACAGCAACGGAGTCTGCAGAGGTGCTCAGCAAGCACTAGCTCCTCCTCTCTCTGAGAAACTGAACATTCATGGGAGGCTTTCCCCCTTCCCTTGGAGCTGCTCAGCCACCATTCTTGCAGCCACAAGCCAAAAGAGCACTAACAAAAGGCAGGAGGGAAGCTCTTTCAAAGTGCACTGGGATGTACCCACTGCTTGAAGCTCTTCTGGGCTTTAAGCTCTAAAGGAGGTCCCCAGCAACACTCAGAGGGGTAAGGGTAACATAATAGCAGAGTGTGTGGAGATTAATGACTTTGCATGATAACCCTCAGTTTCCAGGTCTTCCTTTTCTAACTGAGGCCCTGCTCCTGTGCAGATCTGGCACTCTCTGAAGGGCACTTCCTGCCCCCTTGAGCTGGCACCCCTTTGAGTGCCTTTCACTGCCTTTCTCCCTTGGATGTGTCTGCTCAGGCTTCCTACTTGTCTCCATGTCCTCAGCCTGACCTGTGCTCAGAGGAACTGGTGGAGAGATTAGTGGCCTCTCTGAGTTCAACTAAAAAGACTCATTTAGGAATTATTTAAATCTCTCTGAAGACAATTGAGGCCATTTAAATCCTAACTCATTTTCTTAAGTCTGTTTTTTCTCAAAGAAGCCCTTGAAGGAGGTATTAATATATCAAAAGGAAACTATTTAGCTGAGTATTTTTCCTTCTAGAACTGGCCACTTTCCCTAGTTGTCTTACCACTCCCCTCCCCTTCTTCCAAAGCTGAGATCACTCACAGTCCAAAGAGAACTAAATATTTTTAACTCCTTCCATGTCCTCAATCTCTATCCTGAATCCTCTTCTCTCTAGCAGGAATAAATCACTGGCTGAGAAGGCTCAACTATTTCCTTGCCCTACTTCCCAATATAGAAAATATCTTGCATTCAAAAAGAGCTGCTCCCATCTCAGTCCTGGCACTGACACCTCTTTGGAAGTCCTCTTCTGGAGGACATCAAAGAGGTGACACAAATCACTCTTCAGAGCAACACTGACTTCCATTTCTGCATCTCAGTTGATTCAGCTATGCACTTCCACAGTATGCCTATCAGCAGGGGCACACAGGCATCACCTGCTGGAATGAAGGCACTGGGGATGCTTGCCTCCCTCTCTCCAAAGATAAATACACATTTTCCTGTGGTACTGCTTGCATCCTTCCAGAAAGAGGCTGAAATCCCTGTGGCACAGTTTCATCTTGCTCACAGCCTCCACATCTGGACTCCATGAAGTCAAGAGAGATGCACTTGTGTAAGAAAAAACAAGCTGATGCATTTTCAATGAAGTGAAGAATTGCAATGCTCTGACAGTAATTTGAATGCTGGCAGGATATATCCTGTGAGATTGGATTAAGATACATATAAGCAGCCATGATGTACAATGATGTGGCTCTCTCAAGTGGATTAGTGCTTCACAAGGATTAAAGATCAAGTCAGGAGATTCCCCAGATGGAGTGCCTTGATGGGACACACTAGCATCTTTGTTTTATTTTCTCTGACCTACAATTAGAAGCAAAACAGTGCAGCTCCCCAAACAAAATCAATGCTGAGTTCTGTTATTTCTTTTGCATTTTAAGCCATTCATATGCCCATCCTTAGGATTTATTCTATGACCAGATCTAAATCTTATTCAAAGTGATCAAGACAAGCATTCTCATGGAGTCAAACAACTCTGGGAGTGAGTAAGGGAAGAAAAGTGAACTTCTGTAACACACCAAAATCATGTCATTAGGAAAAAGTTCCTCACCAGAGGGTGGTGGAACACTGGCCCAGGTTGCCCAGGGAGGTGGTTGAGTTCCCATCCCTGGAGGCATTGCAGGTGAGGCTTGCCAGGGCTCTGGGCAAGCTGCTCTAGTTGGGGATGTCCCTGCCCACTGCAGGGGGGTTGGACTAGATGAGCTCCAGAGGTCCCTTCCAACCCAAACCATTCTAGGGTTCTATGTGGACACTGCTGGTGCAATCTTTGTTGCTTTCCCTTTCCAAAGCTCCATGCTTGTAGCATATTTAGTGTCAGTCCTTGCTGGGATAATTTTGCTCTTCCTTTTTCCTGAGAACTGCAACAGGGCAAGTCATCACTGTTTATCCAGAGTCTGCCAAGACTTAGGAACACAGTTGGCTCCACAGACATACTGATGCTCATCAGCACTGTCCTGCTGTTTTCCAACAAGAATACAGACATTCACAACATCCAATGTGCAGCAGGAAAGTGATTGAGAGGAGCTGTACTCAGGCATCTGCTGTTCCTCCCATAGGCTCCAGCCCCCAGGGAGCAAGAGGAGGGCTTAGAGATGAGGCAGAAGGATGAGCTGGATTCCTTCACAGAGGGAACCAAAGGAAACTCTAAGTGAACTAGTAAGTGGAAAGACAGCTGGAATGCCTGCATGAGAGGATCAGAGTGTGAGCCAGGGAAATTGTGGCAGGTTGTATAGGAATCAGTGGTTATTTCAATACCAATTCGACCAGAACCACTCAGACCACATCCAGCACAGCAACAAACATTATCAGTGCTACTTTTGCTTTCTGATTAATGAGCTAAATTTAAACCCATGTCCAGCTACTCTTCAGGTCTGGAAGCTCTTTGACAGCTACCTCCAGTCTGCAAAAAGCTTTACATAATGTCCTGGGTCTAAACTCTTCCACAGCACTAGCTCAATTTGCTTCAGGAAGATGATTTTACATGCTGAAAAACAGGGAACACTTTCACTGCAGTGATACCTTCAGAAGCTATCTTACCTAGAATCAGGCTTTTTATCTCTTGCTGTGTTACAAAAACCATAGACACTAGCAGAAAATTCCTGGAGCTTCCCCCCTCCCCACTTTCCATACAACATCCATTAGATTGAGGATGGCAGTAATGATCAGCTGCTGTAGCTGCCTCCCCTTGCAGTTAATCAGTATCTATTCAGGAAAGGATTATGCTTCAGACAACACCATTTCTGTGCTCTGAGTTGTCAACAGACTGAGTAGAGCCAATTAGGAGCCTGATGAAAGAGTTGTTTACTTTCATGCACTGGCTGCATTGCTGCAGTGGCCCCAGTGCAAGGCAGGGAACCCCATCCTGAAGGATGGTGCTGAGTTGCCAGGAACACAGCCAGAGGACATGGTGTGGCTTTACTGCAAGCAATGGGAATGTCTACTAACTCCAGGGCTCCTAGGAGAGCAGATCCAAGAACTGTGGGACACACCTCTTCGCATTAAACGTTGGGGACAACCTACAAGGGCTTGAGCCTGAGGCTCTAATCCAGTGCATGAGGAGAAGGCTGTGCAATGATGAGTGTATTCTGTACAAACCTGTACAATACAGCTACAAAACCAGCTTGTTTTCCATGACTAGCTCCAGTCTGGGAAAGGCACCTGAAGAAAACATCTTGTTGGGTTTGAGAGGTCACATCCTAGCATAAATCAGTAGTCCAGCACAGGGAACTTTTGGATCTGGTCAATGAATCTGTTATTCATTAAGCACTGTGAAAGTCACATCACAGAATACTTCACAGATGTCAGGTGGGGCCACACATCTGGAGGTGTGATGGGGAAAAAAGAGATTCATATTACTTTCATCAGAAGAGCAGAACAAGAGAGGTGAGGTAAAATCTGCCAGCAGACAAAGGCTGGATGGAGATGGGGAAAAGGGAACAGTGAGCCTGTGCAATTGGAAATCAGTGCTGCTGGGAGCAGCCTTTTGCCAGGAGAAGCAGCTCAGCAGGGAGGCTCAGCACTTTGCATGAGGATGCAGTTATTTATTTATTTACAGGTCAAGTGCCAAAATGAATTTCCAAACTGATAATGAAGTCTGAAATCCCACACTGGGATATGAAGAACTGCTGAGGCAAGAGCACACTTTCCTTTCCATGACAACCCAGACAGTGCACAAACCTACTGCTCAGCCCAGGCTGTCATCAATGCTGCTCACAGAGTAGAACTAGCTGTCTGCCTTGCACTCGCAGGAATAAGATGTCAAAACCCTAGCTATAATCACAGTTATCTTCTGATACAGCACACCATGATGAATCCTCAACATAAAACCTGCTGACAGAAGGCAAACTACATGGCAGCTTGGCTTCTCCTTCTCTAAAGATGTGCTACAAAGACAGTGCAATGTGCTTCCCTTGGTGGGAGCATGGAGAGGATAGTGCAGGCACTCATGTGCTTTACTGCAGCCACATGTTCCCTATGGGCACTGCCACCCCTAGGATGGACACACACACCCCCCTGGGCACTGAGCTGTCTGGTTGAAGTGCTGACTGATCAGCAGCACATAGAGAGCAAAGAACACCAGCTTTAGAATGGGGCTTCTCTTAGGGGTAGAAGTTGCAAGGATTAGTGAAGTTCACCAATGAAATATTCTTCTGCAAGAACAAGAACTACTTGACCCCAGTTTAGTTAAGGCCATAGAGGGAAGGAAATGTGCACTGTGAGAGGGTTTTAGAAGTAATCCGATGTTTTCACTGAGAAAACATTGCTATTCTATAGCCAACCCAGAATTCTTTCATGAAAAAGATGAAATAACCTTAAAACAACGGACACAAATTTCTGATTTTCCTTGGTTGAGCTGAACTGAATGAACCATTCTTTATTCCAGCCCAGTACCTATTTCTTACCAAGCTGGATGTGGTATCTGTCCCAGGACAGCTGCTCTGCAGTGCTGGCTGAACAATCCTGCACCAGCCATTCCCACAGAATCTTGACTGCTCACTGCTTGAAAGCACTTAGAGCAATCCGAGAGTCAAAGACTGACAGAAGTTGGGAAGGACCTCCAGGGAGGCACTCAAAGGAGGGCCAGATTCCACCAGGCTGCAATTTTCTGGCAGCCTCTGTTACCTTGCTATCACGTGTGGTTGGGCATGCAGAGAAGGTGAGGCTGGGGGATGCTGTTCCAGCCATTCTTCATTCCATCAAGGGGGAAGCTGGACTCTGGCTGTTAACTTCAGCTACATCTAACCTTGGTCCTTTCACTTGCTGACTCTGGACTGCAAATCATCCTGAAAACCCACTCCTGCTTACAGAAGAACATTACCTAGAGGCAGTGCTGAGACACCAAGCCCAGTGCTGGTCAGAGGCCCTTGCTTCTAGACACAATCAATAAAAGATATCATTTATAAGCCTTGTGAGCAACCCCAAATATTCTGATTGATAGTTACATGGGACAGAACAGTTCTCAGGTCATCTCTTAATAGACTGAGGTAATACACAACTAGTGCAGTCATGACAGGACAAAACAAGGCTCTCCAAACTCTTCCCAATTAGGAAATAGGATTACATTTTGCATTTGATTACATTTCCCAGACACTTTTAATTTCTGGAGTGCTGCCCCTGCCCTGCACTCTCCTTCAGACAGATTACCAGAGAGGTAAGGGAGTTCTGCAGCTTTCCTGACATCCAGACCTGAGATGTTAGCTCAGGAGGAGACCCTGGACTTCTACATAATCCCTTTGAACTCTAGGAATGGGAGAATGCCACCTGAGAACCTACAGACATTGGAGACCAATCATCTTGGGAATGGCACTTCAAATCCTCTTCAGACTGGTGATGAACATGGATTTTCCCCTCTGACAGCTTTGTGGCAGAGTAGGTGTGAGAATAATGGCAGGCTTTGCCCAGCTCCATGCTCAGAGAGTGGCTGACACTAGATATCTTAATGTATCTGTGCTGTGCTCTCCCCAAGGTCCCCATGGCAAAGCCAAGCCTGGAGCCACAGCTTAATAGAGCTCCAGTAGAGTGCTGTGCTTGGGTTAATTAGCTGTGCCTAAAGGAGGGGTGGAGGGGGCTAATCAGCAAGGGCATGTTGCCAGCCTAATGTGATTACACTGCATCCAGGACCCCAGCTAGCATCTCTGCACTGAATTCCCTGCCCATGTTCATTTGGAGGCAGCTCAGAACACTGAACTGCACAGGAAAAATGGCTTCAAAACACAGGAGTAGCCATGAAGGGTCAGGCGTGGGCTCCTCTCACCTGGGGATGTGTCTCTGACAGTTTCAGGTGCTCTGAGGAAGAGGAGAAAGAATAAAAGAGGCACACAGCAGTCCAGCTCCAGGCCATACCCTCCTAGCTTTTCTGACATAAGCAGATCAGGGAGAGCCACTGCCAGGGGTTCTAGCTACATCTTAGCATTCAGTAACACTCCAAAGACTTTCCTTATGTGAATTTGTCCAAATATCCTGAGGCTAATCAAACTTTGGACCTCTACAGCACTTTGTGAGTTTAATTACATACCACTAAAAAACCCAAATCACTCTTTACACCTGCTGCCTAAGACTCTATGCTGCTGGTCTCCACGAAAGAACAAGGACTGACTAAGCCCAGAAGACAAAGTCTCAGCTCTCATTGCAGTGGAAGGCACAATGGCAGAGTCTCACCTCCCTTCTAACTGATCTTGGTCTAACATCTGCTTTGTACTCCAGCATAGCTGGCATGTTCCAGCTGTTATGCTTCAGCCTTTCCCACTCCTAAATTTCCCCCAGTTACTCTTTGTTGAATTCAGGCTGATGACAGAAGGGCTACAATGCTGACAGTTGCATAGGAAAGTGCTTTTTTGCTTGGATAGCCAGGCCATGGGATAAAACTGTGGCCAGATGTGCTGATGGTTAAGCAGGGCTGTTTCAGGACCTGCAAGGTGATGCCATTAGTCCTTCTGTAGGATTTATGGAGTGATCCTGTCTCTAGTGTCACCTGCTTGCCCCATGCAACTGTGCTGCAGCAGGTGCTTCTTCAGAATCATGACAAGTCAATATGCAAGCATCTACCAGCTTCAACCCATAGTTTAAGAACAGGAGGCATTGGCAGAGGACTGCTCAGGAAGGAGGAGAAGCAGGGGAATGAAGGTGGAGAGCAGAGAACTCGAGAGAATGCCAGTGGAGCAGAGAGATCTTGAGGAGAGATTACAGCTTTAGTGGGCTCTGCAACGCTGACAGCAGCAATTCCTGCCTCTCATCAGTCATTCTTCCTTATGTACCTGAGAAGATAACACAGCAGAGCTGAGCCTCTCTGCAGGATGCTCATCAGTGCTTGTATCCTGCTGGGATGGGAGAGTGAAGCCCAGAGTCTCTCTCTGCTTTGTTCCAAGGAGTGTGGCTGCAGTAAGCAGCATAATCACCACTCCCAAAAGCCTCAAGGTTACAGAGTCTGCTGGGGAGGATGAGAGTGTGGATGTGGTGACTTGACATAAATATTAATCCAGCTGACTTTTAGGATTAGAGGAAGAAATTTAATAGGGGAGCCTGCAAAAAAGCCTGGAAAGAATTTGCATATGGGTCTAGATGATTCATCTCCTGGGCAGGAAACACTCTTCCTCTCGTGAGCTACAATTACTGCAGGTTGTTGGGGTCATTTCACAGTCAGTGATGAACTTGCACAGTAAGGCTTGAGTTGATCCATGAAGAGCTGCAAAGGGCCAGGTGCCTCTGCTCTTGCTTCTGGACCTCCTCCCCAGCACCCTGCACCAGCTCTGGTACTCACTGCACTCTACACTAAGATAATACAAACCACTCATCTGGCAGAAAACTAACCCAGAAGAAAGAAACCAGGTCAGTAAAGGTCTGAGAAGTATGAAAGGTGGTACACAAGGGGGAAATAGTGCAGTTGAGAATGGAGCACTGGGTGAGAATGGGTAGGTGAGGCTAACCTTCCTGCATCAAAGCTGTCAGATCAATTCAGCCATAACATGTAACTGCACAACACAACCTGGGGAAATTATTCTTTCCGAATCCTTCAAGTTAGACTTGTAGTAATATTCTCTCACATGTAGGGAAGAGACTGGTTAAGAGGTAAGAGATAGGAGCCAGCTCTTGATACTGCTATGAACTCCCTATGACCATGCACAAGTAATTCAGGGAATAACACACTCTACAATGCAAGATGGGACAGACAGATCTCTCCTAAGTTTGCCTCTGGGACTGGAAATAAAAGTCACTTCAGAGTGCCAGATCTAAAGAGCTATTCTGATGCAGAACTTTTGAAGGGAGGCACAGAGCCAGACTTAGATGATGGCTGTGCCTGAGCTGGTGTGTGTGCCACAGAAGACTCTCCACTTGCACTCAGAAACGTCTGCACTACACTGTCTTGCAGGGTGCAACTGCTATCTCCAAGTTCTCCATGCTTCCTACCACCCCACTGATCCTAGACAGCTTCCCTGCCTTGTGGAAACCAGCACAGCATGAAGGCAGATGCTACAGGAGGAGATCCAGGCAGAACAGGGATTGAATGTCCAAATGTTCAATGAAGTCAGCCCAAGAGTGAGGCAATCCTGCTGCTGAAGCCAACAGACAGCACATCTTGGCTTTGACTGCTCTTCTCCAAAGCCCTGTTTGTACAAGGGAAGAACAAGTTGGTTTGGCACAGATCTAGACAATCTGAAACTGCACCACAAACACTGAACCTTGTCCTGAAGCTTTCACAAAGCAAAGGCTCTCAGCTATAACCTTCTCTCCTGTTCCTGTGTTATTTCTGCTACTCCTCTCCCTCCCCACTGGTCTCCCTTTTGTTTGGCTACTCCCAGAGCAGCTGCTAAAGTCTCTGTAGCCTGAGCCTCTGCTGAGGTGAGAGGCAGGGCCCTGTTTGTGCCCAAAGGTGTACTCAGCAGAGGTCTCTAAACTGCTGTCTGCTTCTACCAAGCAACCTCCAAACTTGTTGAGATTCTTGGTTTATATGCTTCACCAGACATGTTGTCCCATGGGAACTGAACTAAATTGAGTTGCAGGGCTGCAAATCATGAAGCAGCCTCATTTTAATCACATCTATTCAAAGTGCTAAGGAATGCAGAAAGTAAATACATATCTGTTTTGAGGCCATCATTTGTCCCACTTGCAATTAACATACTTGATCCCCAAGGCTTTAATCCCAGGAGAATACCTTGGGGAATGAACCTGCTGTAACCACTACACATGAAATACAGCTTTTGTTAAATCCTCTACCCACTGCTTTGGCCACAAAGCTTTTCTCCTGCATCTATCAAGCCTCTCATTCACAGCTCCACATTCTAATAATGCTTTAACATTTCACACTTCCTCTGTCCCTCCTGGTGACTGATTTCCCTGAGCACTGACTGGAATCCAACTGTCAGGGTCAAGTTCTGCCCTTGTCTTCAGCCCTGGCTTGAGAAAAGAAAACCTCAGTAGAGCTCAGTCCTGCAGGTGTAGACTTGGCTGCAGCTAGGTTGGACCAGGTGGCTGGATTTGCAAATCAGCCCTTGACTTCCATGCTACTTCAAACACATTTGGATAAGTACTCTGCATACACACATTTGATCAGCTTGCATCCCTAGTGCTGCAGTGTCCTTCTTTTTGGCATACCTTATTCTCCCTTAGAATTCCTCCAGGCACTCTGTAACATAGTGCTAAAACTATACAGTGCTTTAGTTGCATCCCAGTCCTCCACGTCTTCTCCTGGCTGTGGTTTGAGATCTTCCCTTTCTTCAGAGCATAGCTCAGGGTCTGGGCTTCTTTGCTTTCACTCTCTGCCCCACTCTCTTTCTGTGACCCTGTGTTTTAATCCTTGTGTCTCAAACCTGTTCCTAAGTCATCTAACAAATCCTTTCTCCCAGCTCCTCCCTGAACTTGAAATTCACCTGCCTTGTGCATGCCAGCCATAGTTTACCCACTTGAATAAGAGCTACCCCTTCACCTCATCTAAATTAGCAGCTGGCAGGGTCAGAATAGAGCTAGCAACTAATTCTTCCTCTTCTGAATCCATAAGACCTCCTTGCCTATGGCATCCTCAGCCCTATACTAATGTTGATGCCTGAAAGTAGCCAATTGTCTTTGTGGTGAAAACCTTTCCTTAGCTCTGAGCCACCCAGGCCCTTGCTCTCAGGTGTACACAGCCACTCTTCAATTAGCTCTCCTGGTTTGTGGAGATAGCAATATCCTGAAGGCATGGAAAGAGCCAAATCATGGTGATTGAACCCTGTTTGCCACCTTACAAATTCACAGCATCACCTCAAGCCCACCAGCACCAGTTACTGCTGCTGCTGCAGTGGTAACCAGATCAGCTGTGCCATTTCTCTCTGTGCCCTACATTATGCAATCCAAGCACCATGCAATTAATTTGATAGCTACCTGGGGAACCTGGCTGGAGCTCCTGAGCTTTGATCTGTGCTTTGGGGTTTGTTCTGTGCTTTCAGTCATGAGCACTGAAGTGAATAATCTGGATACTTTAAAAGAAAAGTACTTGCTAAAACAAAGAGTGCACATTCTGGAACATTCACTTGGGATTTGAAACAGGATCTTGGAAAGGAAAATGTGACTTCACAATTTTAGATACCAGTGACATTGATAAGGTTGGTCTAAAAAGGCAGTCAGAGACAACAACAGTCACCCACTTGCCCTACTGTTATTCATCTGATCTTGCATCTATTTCCTCCTGAGTGACCAGATGGGTATGAATTACCAATCAACTGCCATGGTGACAGAGACAGAATCACAGAATGTCAGGGGTTGGAAGGGCCCTAGAAAGATCATCTAGTGCAACCCCCCTGCCACAGCAGGAGCACCTAGACCAGCTCACACAGCAATGTGTCCAGGCAGCTCTGCAATGGCTCCAGACAAGGAGACTCCACAGCCTCCTGGGCANGACACTGTGCCTTTGGCCTCTCCCATAGGTCACTGCCAGCCCTGCCTTCCTGCAGCCAGTGTGGGACCCACCCCACTGTGTCAGAAGGGTCACAAAGCTGAGTCCTTACCTTCTCTTGGTACTGGCGCCGCGAGGAGTCCAGCGACTGGATGAGGGCTGTGGCATGGCCGATGAACATGGCATAGCAGGTGGCCCCCACAATCATGCTCAGCATAGTGAGCCACACATCTGACATGCCAACGGGGGCCTGCTGCCCATAGCCAATGCACAGCATGTGGCTCATGGCCTTGAACAGGGCATAGGAATACTGCTTCCCCCAGGAGTCATTCTGAAGAGACAGAAAGACAAGACACAGCTTTAGCAGTGGGACAAGACATTCTTTGAGATGAAGACATTTCTGAACAGCATAGCTAACAGTGGAGCCAAAAGTCCATGTTTAAAGCACCTCTAGGTGTTAAATAAGCAATTTAATTCTTTGCTGGCTTGGAAGTGCTGGGTACACTCAATTTAAAAGCCTGAATTTAGTCACCTGATATTAACTGACTTTGGTCAGGGTTTTTACTGATTTCATGGAGTCTTTCCAGTAAAACTTCCCAGAAAGGAAGCCAGGCAGCCTGACACACTGGCAACCTGGGAGAAACTGAGAGGATGCATTGGGATGTTTTCAAAATGACCCAGGTGTGGGATAAGGAACTGAAGCAAATGATTACTCCCCTGGGAAATGGATTTTAACAGAGAATTGGTAAAAGACTGCCTCAGCAAGGTTGCCAGCAGCAAGACCTTAGAGTGGGGAAAATCACTCCTCAGTAATTTAGGAAATGGTCAGCATCTCTGGTCATTACCTGAAGAGATGGGAAGGGCAGAAAATTAAGATGATAATGTCCAGACAGCAAGTTCTTCTCAGGGTAAAACAGGGCTTTCTTTCAGGGAGATGAGAAAGCCACAAATGGTCTCATCTGAGAGATGCAATAAACCTGCATGAGAACCCAGCTGAAGCCAATGGCTTCTTTCAGCCAGCCTGTGCCCTCCCACTGCAACTAGCACAAGAAGTACCTCAGCAATCATATCATGGGGGAGAGAGAGAAAAAAAACACCTAAGTTTCATGATTATTCTGATTACCTAGAGTTCATGGAACAGCTCAAGGTACATTTACTATCCTGTGGGTATTACAGGCTAGCAAGTCCTTGCCACAAAACCTTGTCAAGTAAATGCACTGTCATCACACATTGCCATTACAAGGTATGTGAAAAATACCTCTGCTACAGTGACATTCATTGCAGCACAGAACCTGAACATTCCTCAGTCTCCTTTCTCTTCCTAGAAAGGTGTTAACATTATGGATATAGCTGTGCAGCTACACAGAGCCTGGCAACTGAGAAGGTCATTGCACAGTAGGCTTGGCAAACAGGCATCCAGAGAGAAGCAGCAGCCTCAGCACCAGTGAGCAGTAATGCTGGGAGCCCTGGAGTTTACTGGACACCTCCTTGGAGGTGCCTAATGACCATCAGGTGGATGGCTGATGACCTCTCTGCAAACAGTGTCACTACTGTTGATGGAAATTTTTCAGGGAGCTTGTTAAGTAGTAAACAGAAGCCAAGTGTAGTGCTGCTGGTGGTGAGCTGTGGCAAAGAGCTGGAACCTCTGGAGAGTGTTAATGCTTGGTTAGGAGATAAGCACATGGACAAAGACAGGAGATAGCCGTACCCTGGCCATATTTGGTTACATTATGCAAGACAGGTCTGATTCACACTGCAACAAGAAGGGCAAAGCAACACAAGTGACAGCAAAGCAGACACAGAAGAAGCAGCACATTCACAGCTCCAGAAGAGATTGCTCCTTGCTGGCGCCAGCCTGTCTGCGCTCACCTCCCTCACAAAGCAGGAACCCATTCACCTCCTGCACTGGAAAAAACTACCCTGGAGTCAACAGAGTGAGAGACAGGAGATAATGAAGCCATTGGAGTCCCTATTCCTGGCTATGCAGTTGGCTTGCTAGCTGTGAGGAGCCGTAGCCCAAAGGGGAGCCAGCTACAGAGCATTTGAACTCTGCTCCCTGTACAGGAAGAATCCTGCCACACGGGCTGCCTGAGGTATAAGCACCAAAGGAGTTCATCTGCTTGCTCCTTTGCCTCACTCAGATCTATGCTGTGGCTCCTAAGAAGTGCAGGGGCCCATTTTTCCACCACCCAGGTTTTGTGTCACTTTGCAGAGCCTCTTCCAATCTGTGAAGGCATCAAGGGTCTCACCCACCTTACACAGGCATACCTGCATCTTCCCTATTAACACTTCCAGGAGCCACAGCCCCTCTCCCTCAACCCTAAGTTTGCTCTATCATTAAACTGGCTGCCAGGATCTTTAATGACCACAACTGATGATCAGAACATCTGGGCAGGTTCAAGTTTAAAAAGCCATTCTTCCAGTGACTTGCTTCTGAGGAGTGAGTGCTATTTATGAGGAGGCTTGCCAATGTTTAGTAAGGAATTAGTCATCCAAAACTGCAACATCCAACATCACTGAGCCCCTCTAGCCTGCAGAAACACTTCTGGCTCCCTGGGAGCTCTATGCTTACAAGTCACAACCCCAATTCCCACCAGCAGCATGGCTGGCTCCCTGTGAGGACAACCTGCTTTGTGCCAGCCAGAGGAGATGGCTGAGCAATGACAAGGCTGAGGGCTGGAGGAAAACATCCTGAAGACATCAAGGACTGCTGAAAGAGAGGCACTTCCATGAAGGGGAAACCTTTCAGAGCAATTTAGGACACAACCTCAGAGCTCTTTCAGCACTGGATCCTCAAGGCACAGTCTGTGTTGCCTCTTTGCTTGTAGATCTTTAGGTATTAGGTCTGCTCTACACTCTTTTGTTTCCCACAGACTAAACAGACAGGTCAAGAACTTTAAGCCAGGCTAGCAGCAGTGGTTCCAAATGTACTGTGGACACCAGTTAGGGTGCCTTATACTGATGCAGCTTGTTTCTCTAAAAGCCATACCCCTGTACTCAGTACACCACTAATGCCAGTCCCCATGGTGGGAGAGTTGCACTCCTACTGGAGTGGCTAAAATGGCTCATTAGGGTAGATAAATGAGGCCTTAAACCACAGAAAGAATATGACTCCTTGTTAAGTAAAATCCCAAAGCAAGCTAAAATGGAGCTCCAGATCTGTGCTTGAATATAGTAAAAAGGAAAGTTATCTCAGACACATACCAGGCACTAAGAGCATTTGCAAAAGGGAGTTAAAATGACTTTGATGTGGTTTCACAGACTAGCTTGTTTTTCACATCCACACTGGCAGTACTCTCTGGGATTAGTCTCTGGACTGCAATGCCTCTGCTCAGATCTACTCTTGAATACTTAGAGACATGTTCCTGGAACTTGTCAAAGGCAGTGCTGGGTTCTGCAGGACCTTACAAAAGAGCCTAAAGAAACACTGTGGTGTCTTATAGGATGTTCTGGATCTGATGTCTATGTGAGTATACCTGGCTGAACCCTCACTGGAGAAGACCAGAGAGAAGTACTGGCAAATTCTTGGAGCAGGGGCATGGTCCATGGGGCCAATGTAATGTTATGTTACGTCTGACTTACACCACTAAAAATTCACAGTATTAAGGAGCTATTTCTAGTGAAAGGACCTATTTCAATCTTGTGAACTCCCACCTTTGTCTCTGCAGTGATCTTATCTGGCCACAGAGTTGTTAAGTGGTGTTTGCTACGGCACATCACTTATGCCAAGCTGTGAATTAAAGGCCTCTGACCATCATTGCCCTCCCCAGGACTACACTGTTAACTGCTGAGCCAGGAAAATAAACCTTCAGATCCAGTTTAAAGGAAAGGAATAGTGGGATGAGAATTGGGAGATGATAGGTCAGGCTTCACGTGGGACAGAGCCTGCCTGTCTTGGGCTTATTTCCAAGGAAAGTTCTGCATGGCCTTTACCTAACAGAAGAGATTTTCTCAGGACTCTATGAGTGCCCCAGTCTTTATTGCCCCAGTCAGCCTTGCTTGGGACCCCCACCCATCCACCCATTGCTCCTGGAGCTCCATTTCAGTGGGGGTTTGGACACCCAGATCTTGCCTGAGCTAGATGTATCTGTGCCCAGCCCTGGCCTCTGAATAGATGCTTTATCCTTATTTCCAGCCTCCGGCCCCATCTCTTGCTGTTCCTAACTGGACACCCTGAGTAGTCCCTGGACACGTCTGTCACCTTGCCTTCACTGCAACGGTCAATGGATCCTCTAACACCACTTCTGCTCTGCTCTGCCCACCCTGTTCTGGACTGGCAGGACTGTGCCCTAGTTGGCAAGGACACCATCTGTGCAGGGGTCACCCTGGCTTCCAGGCTTATATCCCATTGTGGAGCAGCCCAACCCTTGCTGCTCCTTGATGGACTTCATACAACATGAGAATCGGCTGCACAGCTTCCTATGCCTGCTGAGAGAGGGGAGGAGGCATGTGCTGGACCAGAGGCTTGGAGAGAGTTAGGAGATCTATACAGGACTGCTCTATATTCCCCAACACATGCTGCATCTGTTTCTCTTCTTCCTTTCTATCAGCAAGAAGGTGTTGGGGGGCAGGGAGAGGGTTTAAGCTCAAAAGGAAAGCTACTGCCCTTCTTTTGGGAGAAGAGGAGGTGATTAGTGCATGCAAGGTCGCTGCATTTGCCATGAGGATATTTGCCTTCCCTGCAGGGTTTATCAGTTCAGCACAATCCCCAAGGGAGCCAGCCACGTGTTTCCAGCAGCTTTCAGGTCTCAGCAGAGCTTGGATTTCTCTGATGAGGAGCTTCCAGGCAAGGGTCTTGGGGAGCTGCTTCTGCTGCTGCTGCTGTCTGCACGCATGCTGCTCTGCAGCTGACTCACTAATAAAGTGCCCTGTAGGGAAGCTAATGCCAAAGCCCCTGAGATTGGGGCTGAGCAATTAATACGGAAAACATCCTTCCCTGCCATTTCAGAGCCACTTCAGATAGAAGTCATCAGAGACTTCAGATTCTCACTAAAGATGAAACTTGGTGCATGGAGAAAATAGCCAGGAGACCTGGACCCAGGGATTTATTGAGCCCTTGCTATGATTTTGGCAACACTTAGACCCTTCACAGATCCCCTGGAAGAGGATCAAACCTTTAGGAAGCAGATGGGAGGTGATGAATCTTCTTTCCCTGCTGCGTTGGAATCAGAGCTGGTTTTAGGGACTGTCAAGTGACTAGGTGGGAAACACCAAAGTGGTGGAAGAGCAGCACCTGCACAGTCAAGGAGAAAGCCTCCAAAGCATTTGGCACTTCACTTTCAGTTCCCCTTGGCTCTACCAGCTTCAGAAGACTGGGTTTTTTTCTCTACAGTGGTTCCATCCCAGCGTTTTTGGCTCCTGTGTGCAATCAGGGCAGTCGTGCACCAAGTGGATTTATCTCCTCCACACTGTGATCAGTCAGTGACTCTCTGTCATAGCTAGATGCTATCCTGGCTTCCCACCTCTGTCCACCACAGCTCTCAAACAGAGCCATTCTGGAAACTACCATCAAGATGCATGGGTTGTTCTGCTGTGGATAACTAAAAGGTTCTAGTCTCCAGAATGGTCAGTCTGGCACCTTCCAACAGCAGGAAGTGAATGATTATTGCAGAGGGAAGAATGGAACAAAGAAACACCAAACAGATGACTTTTTCACGGCTGCTCACTCTTCTCAGGCATGGGTAGCAAGCCCCCACAGCTCCTCATGTGGAGGCAGGGGAGGTTGGCAGCTCTTTTATACATTTTACATTTGTTCTGTTCTGCCTGAGTGCCTGAGTATTATTCTTTTTTTTTTCTTTTTTTTAAGATGAAGAAATTGGCTGGGGGAATCTGAAGGTTAAGAGCTGCAATAAGAGGCAATTTTTTAAGCTTTGTCAGTTTTGGCTGCTTAATCAATTGGACATTGTCCCTTTGAATAAGAGATTCTGAATTCTCAGTGAAATGCTTGAAAGGTACCATGAACTCCCCATGCCTTTACCATATGGGATAAATCTCCCTCCCAGCAAACAGCAGAGGGAGTGGAACAGCTTGGGATGGTATTGGGAAGTCTGGCTCCTGAGCTCGTGATGGGAGGCTGAACTGGGTCTTGGCAGAGGCTGGTTCAGCCCACTCTATTGGGATATTATGCTACTCCCCAGGGAGAAAGGTGGGTGATGACAGTGACCCTCCAAGTGGATATGGAGCAGAAGGCTTAACAGTCTTCTTGGAACCAGTGATGGGAATTATGGATCAGACCCAGCTATGGCTCCAGGGCCTCCTCTTGCTCTGTATGCCCAGATCCAGGCAGAAAAATCGTTTCATTCCTGCTCTTTGCTGTTTGCTGCCAGGAGGGGGAGCCTAGCCCCTGCCTTCTGCTGCAGGCTGCCGGCAGCAGGCTCTGATGGGGCTGGTTCCTGCTCTGCAGCCCTGAGAGTGTCTACTTGCTGGGACTGCCTCGAGAAGCTTCCATGCCCACAGTGCCATGGCTTCACAAGTGCCTGCTGGACAGTGGAGGAAGGTACTAAAAGGAGGTGGGGGGAATAGGAAGCTGGGAGATGCCACGTTAGTGCTGGGAGGTGGATGCTGAAATGGGAAAACTGTGACCATGAGGGAGCAAGCAGGGCAGGCACTTACCACCATGCGGTTGAGAGACACCCAACAATCATCAGGGAAGTCCTGGAGCATAGGCACAAGGAACTGGAGGCAGCCATCCCAGTGACACAGCAGCAGCATCATCCCAATCAGGTTCACAATCCGCACCACCGCGCTGGCCAGATCGTAGGTCATGTGGAAGATCTGCAGGGGCCAACAGGGAGCAGATTAGATGGCAGCTCCCCAAACAACCAACCCCACATAATTAGATGCAGTACCAGGGTCAAGAACCTTGCTAAAGTAACAGAAAAGGCTGCATCAGCTCAGCTCAGGTCAGTCAGACTAGGCAAGGAGAATCAGATGAAAAAAAAAACAGATTAAAACCCCAAATGCAAAATCACAGTCAGTCACCTCTCTTGCCCTTTGATTTTGCCTTCTAATTTACATTAAAAGCTCCCTAACTCATTTCATAAAATAAGCTGGTAGCAAATATTTCTGGAACATCAGCCACTCCTCTGAAACAAACTCTATCGTTTGTTTGTAACTGCAATGCCCTTCTTTGATTCCTGCTCTTGCTGAAAATATGCTACACACTGACCCATGATGGAAGCTGTCTTGGGCCTGGATATCAGACACAGTCTCTGCCAGTATCAAATTCAAGAAAGAATGGCCTCAAACTCAGCAGAGACTCCTAGAAAAGGATCTAAGCTGGAACATCTCCCTTTCAAGTCAGGGCTGTGGGAGCTGGGCTTGGTTAGCCTGGAGAAGAGGAGGCTGACAGGGGAACCTTATCAGTCAGTGTAAGTACCAGAAGGCAAGGTGTCAAGAGGATGGAGCCAGGCTCTTCTCAGTGGTGCCAAGCAATAGGATGTGAGACAACAGGTACAAACAGGTACAAACTGGCTTGACAGGGCTCTGAGCAACCTAATCTAGATGGGGATGTCCCTGCCCACTGCAGGGGGGTTGGACTAGATGAGCTCCAGAGGTCCCTTCCAACCCAAATGATTCTGTGATTCTGTGGAACCCAGGAAGCTCCACCTAAACAGGAGGAGAAACTTGTTTGCTATGAGGATGCCAGAGCTCTGGCCCAGGCTGCCCACAGAGATTGTAGAGTCTCCTTCTCTGGAGAGATTCCAAACCCACCAGGAGGTGATCCTGGGCAAGCTGCTGTGGGTGACCCTGCTAGAGCAAGAGGGTTGGATTAGATATCTGCAGAGGTCGCTTTCAACCTCCACCACACTGGGATTCTATTTGAATCCAGTAAGGACCATACACTTAGCCCTCACAGTGTGCTGGCTTCCAGTTAAAGAAGCCTTCTGCATCACTCTGAAAAGAGAGACCCTGAACACATCTGTCACTCTCTCCCACATGCTGCTGTGTCACCACAGCTATTTGTGACAGAGCTGGGATGGATGGAGACCTGACAGCCATGTCCCAGCCCTGCCAACACATCCTGCCCTGGAGCCTTATCTGGAGAAATGTTAATCAGTCCTCCCCACACATGGTCTTGCTGTTTCTGATGGAGGAGCAGTGAAATATTTGGGCAGCTGTGTGTGAATGATGCAGAGAGACTCACTGCTGTCAGCTGCCATAGTTGGGCCTTCTCAGGAGGCCTCCCCATGGTTTAAAGGCACAGACAGCCTGGCTGTTTTGCAGCCTAGTCCACAATCTGGTGACACAATATCCTAGTTGGATTTAATGGAAGGGGACAAGAAAGCAGATGAATGTGAGGAGCAAAGAAGACTCCTGTGAAGCAGATGAGGCTGTCTGTTCCAGCTCTAATTCCTGCATTTCCACCCTGACTCCCTAAGCTGCTGGCAAACTGACCTCCAAGTGAGCCATGCAGAGCATACACTTACCCAAGCTCACCATTTCCTTAGGGATGTAGCAGGATTAACTGCCAGTTCTTCAGATGTAAAACAAACCTGGAAAAACAACTTTCTGAGAGGGCACCAGGCAGTGGGCTAAAAGGCACACAGACCCTGATACAGGCTTATATGAGAAAGCAAAGTGATTTTGTTTGCCATGTGACTGTATGGCTAAGGCCCTACAAGTCCTTGCTGCTCTGACAGAGACAGTCCTGCTCCTCCCAACCACCCATGGCAGCTGGTAGCTGCCATCTTTGCCTGCACCAGGGATCAGCCTCCTCTCATCCCAGAGCGAGTCACTTCAAGCAGCTAACAAGGCAGAAGACTTTTGTTACAAAAGAAAGGAATCCTGCTTTGTCTGTTTAGCTCCCTAAATCGGCTCCTCACTGTTGGCAGAGCTAGCTGCTCAATTGGAATGTCTGTTTCCACACTTCTCCACCTAATCAGGATGCCACGAGGTCATATGCACTGAGACGTCAACAGGCTCACTCCAGACTGGGAGGGAGCCATGGAAGAATGAATGATTTGGATAACTGCTTCTAAATTCCATGATTTCCACTGCACCCAAGATGCTGCTGGAGTCCACAGTGCCACTTTCTGTGAGAAAAGCCATTCCAGTGATATTTCTGGGCTGAAAAGAAGAAAATATCTGAAATCCAGCATGAAAGGCTGTTCTAGGAAATCCACCTCTCAGTGCTGACTCAATAGGCCAGTATGAGAGCTGAGCACATAATTCATAAAGAGTAATTCCTACTGGTTTCATCCTCTTTTTTTTTTTTTTATTTCCCAATGCAGAAAGAATCATTCTCATTTAGATATCCCAAAAGGAATCCAGCCTTGAGTGACAGCCACAGGCTAGGCTTTTAATGAAGCCAAAGCAGCAGTTTGCAGAAGCAGCTCTGAATGGATCTTTTTTATCTCCAGGGTTTTACTGTGCTAATGACTTTTCCTCTCCCACCTATGTGTGTTTTCCAATGAGCTCCAGCCCTCCTGTAACCCAGGGAACTTCAGCCAAGACAGGGAGAAACCTTGTCAAATTTAGGGAGTGGCTTTTTTCCTTTAATACATTAAAAGCAGTGAGTGAAGAGCCTGAGGGAAGGGATGGTTTAGGGGAAAGGTGGATGGCTATGGAGCTTCTTATATGACAACTGGGATCTATTCTAGTCAGGCTAGGGCAGAAAGCCTTTATTCCTTGGTGCACCTCTGAGAAATAGGAATAAATGAGTGTGTTTGCTTCTGCTGTCAGGCCCTGCTGCCTCCTCTCACGCACTAATAGCTCACACATTTGCTGGCAGCTGAGAAATGGCAACTCTGCACAGAGTGTGTGTATGTCTTGGCTCATAGATCTTCCTTCACTGCTGGGTCACCACCCATCACAGAACTCACCCAGAGGCGTAGGACCCAGTGTCGAAGCACAAAGAAGAGGAGAGTCCTGTCTCTGATTAACACTGGGGTGCATCTGTCCTTGTAGTGCACAGATGGCCCAAGATCTGCTTTATGCAAGGGTGGATTCTGCTCACCTACTCTGGACATTGAGATCTAGGCTATATCATCAGAGTCACTAGATGGAAACACACACCCAGAGGGTGCCACCCCTGGTTTGTGGCTCTTGTGTAGCTGAGGAGGAGATCCACTGCAGCTCAGGGATTCCTCTTTCTCTCTCCTGCCCAGAAAGCAAGCCTAGATAATGAACTCCAACTACGAATGTCTGAACTGCAGGTGAGACAAATCCAATTGCAAGTGTCAGCCTCAGGAGCTACCAGCTCATGCCCATTTCTTGGAATACATTTGCATGCACGTGTAAGAGAAAAATCAGTAAACAGTGTGCAGCACACAGTGATTACTGTAAAGGGCTAAGAAGAAGTCCCTACTGTTAAGAGGTGCCTGTGCTGCAGGGAACACTAACTCCAGTTGTGTACTGGAGGGTGTCTAAGGCAGTGCTGCAGTCCCCTAAAGCAGGCTGTAGCTGGCCAGGGAGAGGTGGGAAGAAACATTCCAGAATAGCTGGTCCACAAGCAGAGGATCTGAGTAGTAATTGGAAATTTGTTGGTTAACACTCAGGGATTTCTAGTCCTGCTAACACAATCCAGGCTGGGTCCCAGAGCCTCACAGCTCCTTCTGTCCCTGGAACTGCTTGTGCTTCCCGGCTTTCTGGTGCCTATGATTTGGAGAAAGGGAGAGAGGAGCAGGAGGAGAAGGAGGAGGAAGACAAAGCATGGATTCACTCTTAAAGGCACCTCTTTCCAAGGGTATTCCTGACAGAGCTTCTTGATTGTCCAAAACAAGCTGCAGCTTCAGAATCCTTGTTACAAAGTCAGCTCTGTCTTTCTAGCCAAAGGATACCTTGCAATGCTTTCTGACAGGACAGCCTAGGAAAAGTGGGAGGCCCAAAACTTCCCTCAAGAAAGTAATCTCCAGTTATAGAAAGCTCCATCTTGGAAATCCCACTTAAACAGAACAAGCTATTGGGATCCTACCAGCATGAATCTGAAACCTTGTCAGCCCCCAGGAACTGTACAGTACTGCTCAGTTGGCTCTGTACTGCAGCAGGAGTCCTCCAATTGCACTGGAAGAAATCAAGGACACCTTGGAGAAGTGGGTGCCTGGCTCTGGCAGAGAAACAAGGGATTTGGCTGAAATTAAAGCTGTAAGCTTTATTAGGCATGTTGTTTTATGTTGGCACACAGCCTGGTGTGGCTATCCACACCAACAGGTCACCAGCACTGCTCAGAACCTGGAGAGCAATGTTGTAATCAATTAGTGCATCTCTCTGCCTAGGGCCATGGGGACTGGACTGCTCCCAGAGACTGAGAGCCCACTGAGAGGACACTGCAGGATGAGAAGCCACTGAAAGGACACTGTGGGGTGAGAGCCCACCAAAAGGACACTTCAGAGAGTGCTGTGCAGGGAGGCAGCTCTGTCTAGGCACGCTGTACCAGCCCTGTCAGACCTAGGCCAGCTCCAGCAAAGCCTCTGTCTCTGTGCTCAGCTTCTCCAACGTGTCAGGCTCTGCATGCCGGGCTGTGACTGCTCATCCCTGCTGGCTTTGCATGTACCTTCTGTGTGGAACAAATGGGTTCTCCTGAGGGTCTGGGGACTGTGAGGCAGAGACACACTGATGATTCTGTTTGGAGTCAGAGCTAAACACCCTTGCCAGAGAGACCTGACAGCATCCACGCTCGCTCAGCTGAACGCTGGCTCTACATAGAACTTCCTTCCATCCACAGGGTTGATGAACAGATTCTGCACCACAGGAAAGCACTGAAACTGCTTGTTGCCCTTCACTACCTCTACTAGGGATGTAGCAGTCATTCTGTAGCACTGCATCCAAACTAAGAAAGCCTGCTGGTCCTGAGCCAGGCCTCTGCTGAGGACAGATTGTATCCACGCCATGGTTAATACACAACTGTGATTATTCCCTGTGGATAATCAAGTAGCTGTGACACTGCTCCAGCTTAACAGAAAGCAAAGAATTAACTCTTAATTTATGGCTTAAAAAAACCCAACTTCCATGACTTTAAAAGGAAACACAAATCTCCAAAGAGAATCAAAACAGAGTCATATGTCATTCTGAGTGCTCCAGGTTCAGAGTTCAGGTTGTTCTACTGTGAGGAAATATGTGTTTACTTATATTTAAGAAGAGTATTTGTGGGCTATGGGGAAGAAAGCTGACATGTCTTTCACTCTTCCTTTCTTTACTTGGCTTTTGGAGATAACAGAGGTAAAGATACATTTTCCTCACAGAGGCATTAGCTGCCTTTTCAAACCTCAGTGTTAATCTCTGGATGTACTAGGGATAGGTGGTTGCTCTGAAGAGCTTTTCTGAGCCTCAAATACTGTTAGACAGATTACTACAGGGTGCTTGTACTAAGTCCCTGCATCATCAGCTGCAGTGTCCAGTTCTGGGCTCCTCAGTTCCAGACAGACAAGGAATTACTGGAGAGAGTCCAGCAGAGGTCCCAAAGTGCTGAGGGGGCTGGAGCATCTCTAGGAGGAGGAAAGGCTGAGAGCCCTGGGGCTGCTTAGCCTGGAGCAGAGCAGAGCCAGAGGGGAGCTGCTCCATGCTGAGCAAGAGCTAGAGAGTGATGGCAAGAGGCTGGGGCCACACTCTGCTCAGTGGTGCCCAGGGCCAGGCCAAGGGGCAACGGGTGCAAACTGGAACCCAGGAAGTTCCACCTGAACATAAGGAAAAACTTGTTTGGTAAACCTGGTGAGTAAACCCACACCACTGGGAAAGACAATGTTTCAGCAAAGCACCACAAAAGCTGCTCTCTTCCCTCTCCTGATGCTGTTATGGGAAATGCATCATCAACTCCTTTACTTGCTCCTCCCTCACTCCCCTCAACTTTTGATTTAGTCTCTCAGTGATGTCACATTTAAGCTATGCCAAAACATAAAGTAATTTTATCCCAAAAGATTTGCCGTCTTGAGTAACTCACCAGGCTAAAAACTCACTTCTTGTGGAAGCACAGATAAAATGCTGTACTGGCCACTAAAATACACAAAGATACCAACTCTTGAGTTCCTGAGGCAACTGTTGCTCAGGCTGCCCTGCTGAAAAGGGGCTTCATTTAGGAAGGAAAATTATGTAAAGGAACACATTTGGGTTTCTTTACAACTTCACAGTGTACTGGGAAGCAGGAGTCCCCAATGAAGGACCAGCTTTGGGTCAGATGCTATCACAATGTGTTTGGCAGAATGGTGCAATGGTATGGGAGGGAGGGAGCTTTGGGATCCAGATTGTATTGGGACAACTCTGCAAGCACCAGCCAGCACTGAGCAGATGGACTGGAGATGGGGAATCATCTGTGGTGCAGAGCTACAGCTGCAAGCAGTGTGCAGATTCAGGGATGCACTCAACAGTTTGAGATGGGGTTGGATTTGGGCTTGCTTGCTTTGTGCTGTGCCAGCAAGGAAAATTATAGCCAGAAGATCAAGTTTTAGATGGAGGCAAGAGTTTGGGGTTGAATCTCTTTTTTATGCTTGCTTTGCACCCAATGACATAATCAATGTCAGTGGAGTTGCTGATGCTGCTTTGAGTCAGTGTGAGAGGAGAATCAGGTCTGTGATTCATTAGGTTTAACACTCACAGGGGAAGAGAACTGTGGAGTGTCTCAGGGCTGCCTGGAGCAGGGAGTTTGAGGGAAGTGCAGTGAGTGCCAGGTCTTAAGAGAGATATCCAAGGAGATTTTACACTTAAAATACAACAATCCTTTGTGCTGCTGTGGCAGTTTTCATCTGAAGGTCTCCAGGGGCTTGGCTGACATTAATCTGGTATGCTTCAATATCTCCAGTGAATGTCTGAGCTCCATTATTCTAGATGGGCAAAAATGAGGCACATAAGAGGGAAAAGGCTCTTGCCAGCAGTTGTACAGGAAGCTGAGAGCTAGGTTTTGAACCAAATCTAGAGATGCTAGCTTGGATCTCCTGTTCCAACCACTGCTACTGACTAGGGCCCAAGGAGGTATCCTTCATGTTCAGAAAGAGCTACTTCAGTGCCAAGAAAAGCCAGAGTGTCTATGTGCATGCAGGGCAGGGAGAAGTGATCTTGCAGCAGCCTGGTGCTCTTAAAGCTCTGTAAGAACATGATGCAAGCCTGCAAGCCTCTACCTCCTCCTGAGATGATTTAACTCTTCCCAGGCAGCTTGCTTCCGCCTAATGGAAGTTCTTTTCCACATAGGAGCTGAGGGACAGAGAAGAGCAGGAAGTCCATGCAAAAAATGAAGGACACCCCCCCCACCAAAAAACAAAAAAGGCAATTTCTTGCTTTTCCCCTCAGACTTGTGTCTACTGGGAAATATTTACAGCAGAGAAAGGTGGAACAGCAGACCTAATTAGCCCTAAGCAAGCTGGCACAAATGGCAGATGTTTATAGATAGATATATAAAAACCCCAAAGATCCTGCCACCACCACGTGTTTTGCCTCTTGCACTCTCAGAGTTGCAGTTCCCATGACAGCAGCCTCCCCCCTTCCCCTCCCCATGCCACCATTCCCAGCCTAGACTTTAATCTTCCTCCTTTTAAGAACTTTTGTCACCAAGGCAACGTGACACAGACTTTTAAAAATATTTTCTAGCACAACTCCAATGTCTGTCTTTCCTGCATGCTTTTCTTTAAACCTCTGGGGGGGGGAGGGAAACATTTGGAGTTGGATTCTGCTTCCCCTGAGCCCAGCTGTAAACCTCCCATGGGTGCTGGCTAGCAGGGACAGGAGGTGGTCAGTACCTTAAATGCCTTTGGAAAAAGAAAAGAAAAACCAAGCCCCTCAAGCTGTAAGTAGGTTAGGTGTCTCACTCTCAGTAGGAATTAGGTATCTTACCTGCCTAGGCTTTTTTTTTAATGTCTCATGGCTCTTGTCTGCAACTTTGGGAACTGAAGTTCTTCTGAGAGGCTAGCAATGAATCACAGCTGGAAATAGGTCACAGGCTTTTGGGGAAGTGTAAGAATGACCACAGCCATCAGGCAAAAGGGCTGCCTAGCTCAGTTGCTATACACAGAGATACCTAGGGTAAGAAATACCTGAGAGGCTGAGAGAAAAGGAAGCAGAAATACCTGAGAAGGAGACAAGAAACACAACTGGTTTGAAACTGGGGCCCCAAGGCCTGGAAATGGCATCAAGAAGGAGCACTAAGTGGGCTGAGAGGCTGGTACATGTGGCTCTGTGCTGGACTGGTACTTGGTGAAGGTATTCATGGCTAGAGAAGGCACTGAGCAGCAAGATGAGGTACTTGATGGATGACTCAGATGATGTTGGTGAGTCCAGGCTGCAGACTGTGTCAGAAGGACCTCATTTGTGGTCTGACCAAAAATTCACTGAGCTCTGTGGGAAAACACCCCTTGAGTGCAATGAGCTACCAAGCATAAAGTCATGAAGAGAGTTAGCATGGACAAGTAATGAGACAAAATCCTACTGGCAATATTGATCAGGTTATGCCATCGCCTAGATCAGTGACATCTTTTCCCTTGAGTTAAAAACCAGTAATTATAGAAGACTTTCTGGGACAGTTTGGTCCATGGAGGAAATAGTGACAGGCAGGTAAGATACAAGTGTCCCAGAGAGTTATCAGTGTCATGAGATAGGCTTAGTGCTCTCAACCAGCCTTTCTTATCCAAAGACAAAAGGGCTTCTTATCACAGAGAAAGATCAACTGATGAGAGGAAATGCTCTTTTTTGCCAAAAAATGTGCACTTTAGCTTGTTCAATGCATTGCTGCAAGGATCCTTCAGGCCAAGAACCTGGCAGGATATTAAATATATGCCTAAATAAATAAATGGTTGACTAATAATAACTTTAAAAAATTGGTTTATATTCTGTCATTTCAGTGCTTAAAAAAACCAACAACCCTGAAGAATAAATCTACCTGTGAGAAGATTACTTCAGAGTTATTGTTTTAGAATTTATCCCATGCTTCTTCTGAAGCATTTGATCAGTATTAAGAGCAGGAAAGTGGACTAAATGAAGGTCTGGTCTGCCACAGTGCCTCCCAAGCACCATTGCCACAGATGAAAGAACCTGACCCAGAGCATTAGGAACTGCCAGCTGTATCTGTATCCATAAACACACAACCACAACAGGAGAGAACGCAAATCAGATCAAGAGAACAGACACTTCACATGAGAAAGAGAATTGTCTTCTCAAATTTCAGACTGCCTCTAAAATAGTCTTAGAGAATAGTCCTCATGTTCTAGAGAAAGAAATGAGCAGTGTGACCTTTGTCTTCATCTTTCAGTCACACTTGAATCTTTTAGTTCAAAATTCAGAACAGATTCTTTTTAAACCCAAGACTGCACTTCATGTCCTCAGAGATTCATATCACTACCACCTGAGAGCCAGTCTAAACTCATTAGGTGCTGCCCAGTAAGCACAAACTTGCTGAAGAACTACAGAACTCATTGCAGCTTACTCTTGATGAATTACAGTTTCTTTAATGCATCTTGCATTTCAACCACGAGATATGCACATGCATATTAACCCCCAGTAAGCCCTCCCTGGATGCCTGGAAGAGCTCACTGAAAGAGGCTGAGCCACACAATGGACATTCCAAATTGGAACCAGCTTATACCTGTTCTTCAGAACACTTCTCTCTGCATAGGCAAGGCAACATTTGCACACACTGGTGAGGCCTCCACCACATCCCAGAATGGGCTCCAGCACTTGGAAGCAGAAGAGTTTACAGGCTCTTTCCCTACAGAAATTCCAGGGAATTCCCCAGGGCTCATTTTTGGGACCAGTTCTGTTTAATATCTTTATGGATGATCTGGACAAGGAGAACAATTGCACCCTCTGTAAGTCTGCAGACAACATCAATTTGGGTGGAAGTGTTGATCTGCTGGAGGGTAGGAGGCTCTGCAGAGGGATCTGGCCAGGCTGGATCCATGGGTCAAGGCCAATGGGATGAGATTCAACAAGGCCAAGTGCTGGGTCCTACACTAGAGTCACAACAAGCCCATGAATGCTCCAGGCTTGGGGCAGAGTGGCTGCAAAGAAAAGGATCTGAGTGTCCTGGTCTACAGTGGCTGAAGCAGAGCCAGCAGTGTGCCCAGGTGCCCAAGAAGGCCAACAGCATCCTGGCTTGGATCAGCACTAGTGTGGCAACAGGGCAGGGATTGTCCTCCTGCACTGGGCACTGGGGAGGTCACAGCTCCAATCCTGAGTTCAGTTTTGGGCCACTCACTCCCAGAAGGACATTGAGGTGCTGAAGCGTGTCCAGAGAAAGGCTCTACAGCTAACCCTCCATAGGGGTGACCTTCAGGAAGCAGCACACAGAGATGAGGGCAGCAGGCACAAGGAGTCTCCAGGCTCTTTAGAAGGGCTGCAGATACATGTATTTTCAGACTGATCTCCTCAGAGCTCTGCAGCTAGTATTTCTTCAAAGGATCAGCCTTTCTGTTAACTGAAATGATGGCAAGTTTTTTTCCTCCTGATTTTTCAAACTAGAGTTGATAATGTAAATGTCTCAATGCTGCATCTGCCTGCTGAGGCTTGGTTGTGTGTTATGTTTGAGGATATTGATATACAAAAGCATTACCTATTGCTGCTTACAGCACAGTGCAGCCTGCCAGGATGGTTCCCATTCTGCAGGAAGATTGAGTACTTCCCACCTAACTCAATCCTCTAGTTTAATTTGATTACAACCACAGCAACCAAGCACAACTTCCACCTTGACTTTCTTTCTGCTGTTAGAGGGAGCGTGATACCCATGAGAGGAAGCAGCCTGCAGAATGGTTTCATGTGCCACGCCGCAGAGAGTATGAGCACAGGTAATGAAAGCTCCTCTGGCTGCAAACTCAATGACCCTGGAGTTTAACAGAGGGAGGATGCTCAGCACAATGGCCTGATTTTCAGAAGGGCTGAGCATTTTGCCTGCAGAGTCTCTGTTGCTCCACTTTGGGTTCTTTTTCTTGCTAGCAGTATTTCTGAAATGGCAGATGAAACAACCTTCACATCACGGTGATAGAAGATTGTTGACTGCAGCCGTGGACAGCTTCTGAAGAGAGGTGTGCCAGGCTGCTGGGCAGGTGCTGCTGGGGCCCTGACAGCCCTAACTTCAATTGCTTTGTCACTGTTAGGTTATTTCCTCAATTGCTTTGATGGAGACCAGTCTGAATATTTTCAACAAGGATCTGAATCATCTTTTGAGAGACCTCAGCAGTTTGCTGGCAGAGTGCTGAAGGATTTCATTGCACTGACTGATGCAAATTTATTCGGACACAGGGTGTCACACATGTCACATCCGACCCAAGACAAGTAATGGAGACAAACACCCTCCTACTCTTTGGAAGTAAGAATAGCAGTAGTGCACCTTAGAGATGACAGCTCTTAAAAGGACAGGGCAGTGAAAATCACTTGCTGAGAAATACACCTCAGAAACCCTGTACTTTCCTCTAACCTTCACAGAGGGAATGCAGAGGAGCTGCTGGAGGAGATAGAGCCATTCCCCTCACATGTACACAGGCTGCACTGATCCCAGGAGGAGAGCAAAGGGAGAGGGAAGTGCCTGGGTGCATTTTTGATTTGCTTTAAGAATCTGGGGCAGGGGAAAGTGGTTTTTAAGCAGCAAGCAGTGTAGATTACATTTGTGAAAGTATGACAAGTTAATTCCTGCTGTGGTTGTATAGAGATAGTTTGGCTGACTATAGAAAAATGAACAAAGCCAGAACAAAGATGTTTAAAAGCAGTTTTTAAACTCTACCCAAAATATTCTTAAACCTCCATGAATATATGCTGGGCCAGAACACAGTCCCTAAAGGCTGCCATTTTAATTAGAAATCCAACAGGAAATGCTGCCTGATGACAGCTATCAAGGCAAAAAAATCCCCAGAGCTGCAGCCTGGGAAGAGATTTGCACAGCTCTTCTAGTGGTCTAGCAGAATAATATTACAGTAATCATAGTAATAGGAATAAAAATAATAGTTTGACAGAGGTTGTACACTCAAGTAAAATACAAGGGTGTTATAAAGAAGTGCTGCTGGCCTCTGTCACCAGCTGTGCCTCAGACATTGAGCCTGGAGGTATGCCAGAGAGGTGGTAATGTAAAGGGGAGAAGTCTTCCTTCTCATGCACAGTACAGGGCTTGTCTTGAAACCATCTCCAAACTCTGACACCATTTCTTTGCAGCAAACCTATGCCAAACATCCAGAAAGCAAGGGATACTAGTAAGTGCTTTTAAAAGGCCACACCTTTTCACAGACAGGTTTTTGTCCTTTTCTCTCGAAAAGGAAGAGGCATTTGCTGCTAGATCCCTGTCTGTCAGTGCTGGACCCACACACCACCACGGCATTGTGAGATGTTAACAAAGTCCTAAGGAAATCTTGTCTTCTTGGTACATCATGTGATCAGAAAGAATTTCATTGTTAAAAGAACTGTATGATAGAATTAGTTAAATAAAGCTTCTTGCTTTGGCCCATTTTTTCCTCTTTTCCTGCTGAAATGGCTTTGCTGCTACATCTCTTCAGCTTATCCTTTTAATCCTGGTGGGAATGGAAGCCCCCACTCTCTGCCAATTCAATCCTATGCCCTATGGGCCTGGCTCCCTTCACACCAGCATACACAGACAACAATTTCACTCCCTGCAGTTAAAACTGCAACAGAACAAGGTCAAACCACATCAGATGGTGAGCCCAATTGCTCCAGAAAGCTCTCACTGGCAGCAAGTAGGATCACTTAATTCAGAAGAAGGCATCAGAACCCTGACATCAGGCAGAGGGATGTTAACCCACCTCTTTGGAAGACTTCACCTGAATGTGTAATAGTGAGAGATTTGATTTCAACTTGGACGCAGCAATGGGTTTTAACCTTCCAAAGCTCTTGTCTACCTTAGAACTCGATATACTTACAGCTCACATAAACAGCCAAACTGCCCTTGAATTGTGTTGTCTGTGGAAGAAAGCTCTGATGGCTGAATACCTGCTGTCTGAAAGGGTATTTCCTTGAATGTAGTTGGAATTGGCTGCCTTTTCAATTTCATTGACTGCTCCATATCTTTGCTGAATATGGCAGGAAAAATATATACTGCCCTCATCTTTCTCTAGCTCACTTATTACTTGACTGGCTTCTTCTTTTAATCTCTTCCCTTTAAAGGAAAGAATTTAAAATTTTTCATTTCTTCCAGGTTTTTCTCAATGATTCTCATCAGTTTTCTCTGAACCCACTTTACTTGTACAGTGCAGAAGCAGCCCAAGTAACTGAAATCGGGATATTTTTATACTCAGTTATCCTACAATGGCCATTGATGTTATTTTTGCAGTGCTTGTTTCCACCTTCTGCTCCCCTAATCCCAGCTCTGCTTTTTTATCCTCCCCAGCAGAGAATCAGACAGTAAGAAGCTACACAGCAGTTTCTATAAAGAAGCCATACTCTGAAACAGAAATGGAGGGGCTTTAACCATTCATATTTACCCTGCTTGGCCTCTTGTTCAGTTTTAAAGAGAACTGAGTCCCTTGGGAATTCACTTCCTAACCTGCTCACTCCTTGCCCTCTATAGTCTGGATCATTGTTCAGCTTCTGCTGCCTCACCTGATTTAATGACACCTCATTGCTGTGAAAGCCCCAGTCCTGCAGGAGGCAAATTTGCCCCCATCAGTGTAAGAAGAAATGGGCAGAAGAAATGACAGTAGCAGCACTTAGAAATTACCTACCAAGGGAAATGAATCAAAAAGATCAAAATGAGAGCACTGCTCATTCTTTACAATCCCCTTGGAGCTCTCTGCATGCTGCTGCAGCAGAGCCTCCCTTGTCAATACCTCTGGAAATTTATTCCCAGAAATGAAGTCCAGGGTCAAATCTGCTTTACCTCTGTGGCTGACTGGGCCTTGCAGGAGCTATGGCTACAAAGGCTACAGACTATGTGCACAGCAGCTCTTACCTACACTGGAAAGCAAGAATGGATTCCAAGCAAGCAATGGGTATGTGGAGCCAACCTTGTGCACACACTTGTCCACGCCTAGCAGTGGCTGTAAATGTAGCACTGGTCCAAATATCAACAGTGACTTTAGGAGGGCTGAGTATCTCAGAATATCTGCTCCTAGATGGTGCTCAGCTTCTGCATGCTTGAGCTCTCCAGACCACAGAATCATTAATGCTGGGAGACACCTCTAAGATCATCAGGTCCAATCATCTACCTATCACTACCATGCCACTAAACGATGTACCTAAGTACCACATCTATATGAGAGCTGTGCAAAAGGGCAGAAGATACTCAGGCCCTCCACCTTGAAGAAGCAAGGCTATGGTCCAGTCCATGTCTGGATGTGTGCTTGTACAGCTGCAGGGTAGATACTAAACAAGCTGAGACTCCAGAAGCAGTTCAGGCTGATGCTGAAGTGACAGCAGGAATCAGGAAAGATTGGCATTGCCTTTTCTCCCCAAAAGTACTAACAGAGTGGTAAAACTACAACACAGGACTAGATGACTAGATTTCTGCTGTAAAGAGAGATGGAGAAGGCACCAGTGCAGTGCTTCAGTGCTTTGCATTTACTCTAATGAGTTGCTTTTCCATGAGCATTCCTAACCTAAGGCAGAATTATTATTAAGTGTCAGTGGCCATTCTAAGTGAAGCCAGATCCCTGACCCCAAAAAGCTTTGGCAGAGCAAGGAATGTGACTCAGGATGCAAACATGCCACACAAGAAAGGATGTAGATACCAGGAGTGGCTGCAGTGCTCATTTCAGAAAGCTTTAGCCCTAGCACTAAATGATTCTCTGTTTTAAATAATGCTATTAGTTTCTTCTGTGTTTATGGTGCTTCCCCCTCCACAGAGTGACTAGGGGAAGGAATTCTGCTAGTGCAACATAGGGTAAGAAACAGGTGGGCTCTTTTGAAACCCAGCTTCAGGCAACCTTGACCCCTTCTCAACCTGCTGTCCCCTAAGCAGCCTGAGGAGGGCTGGTGGGATGCCTCAAAATGACTAGGTTAAACTCAGCAGGGGATGAAGCAAAGGCAAGGCACCAAACTTGACCTTTTCAGACTGCGAAGACTGAATGGGAGAACCCATAGGAGCCTGCTCCATCAGTTTAGGGCTTGGCATGAATTCAGAACCATGGTGGGATCTGATGGCCCAGTTCCATGTCTGATTGTCAAGGATTAGGGCTGGGCCAACCACTAATCCAGTGACAGATATAGAATCATAGAATAGTTTGGGTTGGAAGGGACCTCTGGAGCTCATCTAGTCCAACCCCCCTGCAGTGGGCAGGGACATCCCCAACTAGAGCAGCTTGCCCAGAGCCCTGGCAAGCCTCATCTGGAATGCCTCCAGGGATAGGAACTCAACCACCTCCCTGG